>OY979723.1:10206212-10363712 GCA_963855995.1 Muricea muricata | reverse complement strand
TGACAACTTCATGTGATACTGCTGACGGTTGACGAGCAAGATCAGCCTGTGTCTGTCCAGAAATAGCATGGAGGTCAGCTGTATTCTTCTCTTCATTTGCGTCATCAATTAGAACAATAGAGGCGAAGGATGGGTCTTTATCCAATGTCAGATCGATTGAAATATCTTCCAGTAATGCAACGTCCTCAGGACAGCCTTCCGCCACAATATTTTGCATTGAATGAAGTACCGACGTTTGAAGTTTGCAATAGGAACTAAGCTCGATACTGGCCTGGCTCGAAGGCTCTACGTTGATGCCCAACTTGGGTTCTTTTGTTGCCGCGTTCTCCACGATATTAGCAATTTTCTTGTCGAGAGGGTCCACGGAATAACCTTGACAGTTGTCAGCCATCGTAGAAGAAATAGTCGACTCTTTAGTTGTCGACTTCTGTGACGCGGACTGCTGTGACGTCAGGCTCTGGATGACGTCAGCGATAACAGTGCTTAGCTCACACGAGAGTGGGCTAGTGGCCGGAGGTAAATCTGGAGTCTGAGCAGAGTGTTGTTCGTTATTTCCTCTCACGGAACTAAAACTTGTCGGTTTCAGGGGCTCTGGTAGCTGCTTTTGAGTCAAAATGTCGCTCATTCCACTCATATGCGAGGGTTGCACAGGGAACGCCGTCGATAAACAAGGACTTGTCATTTCAGCAATTAAGTTGGTTGATAACATTAAAGACTCGTGATTCTGATCGAGTCCAGGTTCCGGAGTGAATCCTGCAATGATTCCCGATTCTAATCCGGTACACTTGATAAGGGATGCTTGCTGGTTATTTACGTCTGGATGAAATGAAGTTATCTGACAAGGATTTGCTGGCATCTCATTTCCTTGGACAAGCGAATCTAGCTCCGCTAACATTGCTTCGGGCGAGCTGTCCACGACTTTGTCATGGCAACCGACGGTACTGATGTCAGCATTTGGCACGTGCTGTAGATCGGTCTTTGCGTGATGCTTGTGCTGAGGCGGTGGAGAGATTTTGGGTACGTCCTGTTCTGTCTGTAAGTGAATGATTTCTTCTGTCAAATTATCGAGTCCATCAGCCGAAGGCATTGTGTCGGATGTGATTCGAACAACAGACGCAGTGGCTTCTAAAGAAAGAGACTCATTGGAAGTCTTTATTCGCAGTCCAAAATTTACGATGCCTGGTGTTTCGTAACCTTGTCTGCTACCAGCATCCGACTCGTTTGAAACTATAGCAACCAGTGTCTGTAAAGGGGCTGCAAGTTCCACATTCAACACTTGGCTTTCATTCTCGCGAGGTAAAGTCGTGGCGCTCGTTTGAGCAGTCAAAACAGCGACTGGAAGAATTTCATTCACTGTCTGCGTACTACTGTCTGCATATGTTGCCTCCACAGCAGACTCGTGTTTCAATCTGTGGTTATTGCAGGTTTTTAATGGACTTAATCCAGGTAGTATACTAGGTTCAGTTCCGTTCCCAATCACCACCGACTGAACTGGAGTCTCGTGGATTGGTTGTTCAGCAACGCTGATAGTCTCCAAGGTTGCAAGCGGCAATGCACATACGGGCATCTCTCCGGAACATACGGGCATCTCTCCGGAACATACGGGCACCTCGGTTTCTTCGACGGCTTCGTTAACAATTCCATTATCTTGGATTTGAGCGATGTTACTCTTATCCGTTTCATCTACGTTGCATGTCACTCCAGTTGTTTCACTGCCTCCAGCTTTGTGTATGAGCAGATTAACCAAGCGAACATCGGGATTATCCGATGTCAGATTGATCACCACATTGTATTCCCCTCGTGGCTCGTCCGCCGGTAGTATAGGAGTTTCGGAGATGGGATTTAGTGTGCTTGCTGCACCATTGCCGTTTCCCAGAATTCCACTGTTGCTGTAATACTCCGTGTATCTCACTTGATTCCGCCGATAATAAGGAATCAGGAACAACATAAAGGCTCCAATAAACTCTGGCACGGCAGCGAAACAAAATGCTGCCTTGTAAGACTTGTACGTGTCGTACAACATCCCTACAAAGACAAAATTTTCTTTCATCAAATTTGAGTTAAGTCAACCTCGTACCCAGGGTCTTAAACCTACGCCCGGCGCTTCGGAGTTTAATCGCTGAAAAATACTGGCTGGAAACACGGGCCACGTTTTGTTCTGCGTTGTTGTTCAGCCTTATTTTAGAATAACTCATGCTGAGCTCGCTTGCTGAGTAATGTTAAAACTCTTCGCGTACTTATAATAAAAGAAACATTCTGAACTTTAAAATCCCAATGTGTGTGGCTTACGCACGAAATTTGGATACTTAAAAGTAATTTTGAGTTGGTGGATAGAACGTTTGTTAGGTGTTGGTACTGCCGTTCATAATTTCAGGAAATTTACTCCAGTGTATGTTTTTCTTAGATAAGAACCAATTTTCTTGGGAAAAGTTGTAATTGTCATGGATGCGGCTGTATGCAAGATGGTCCTGTCATGATAAAGGCCAAATGTCTCAGTGCCAGACTTATCTTGCTAATCAGTGTAACTGCGGGAAGCAGCCTCGACTAAACGCACTTAAAGTGTACTTGATGTACTTTCAGGCCGTCTAAGGAAAAGTCGAAGTTTACATGGAGGAGTATAGCAAAGAAAAGCCGAAGAGTTTGGTGAGCACAAACTAGAAAAAAAATAAATGGTTAATAAAGTTACCTGACAGTGGTGGTCCCAGAACATTAGAATACGACTGGCAAAACAGCATGAATCCAAAACCTTCCACCATCTTTTCCGGACCAACAATTTCGGTGGTAATGACAGAGAGAGAGGCAACAAAACCACCATCAGGAAGACCGAATACGATAGCTGTGATAACCAGGCCCAAGTATGACTTGAGAAACGGGTAGAGCAACGTGGATACAGCACAACCTACGATGCATACTTGACACAAGTAAAGATTTGGTATCCATTCACACAAACGCCCGAACGTGATCCGACCGATGGCGGAGGAAGCACAAAGATACGACACGAGCCAGGCTGATGCGTCTTTTGAAATCCCTTGGTCGCTCGCATATTTTGCCTGGGAGTGCAAACAGTACTCATGAATATACAGCTAAAGACACACTGGATTCAGCACGTCTGCTGCAGGCTTGTTACCTGGCAGTTATCAAGCCGATACCAGGATGCGTTCGCACCGCTTGCTCCGGCTTAATGGCAACATTTTTAGAGAGTTGATGCCTGAATTCACAGAGGTAATGCAATTTGATGAAGCTAACAACAGGTTTGATGCAACTTGATGAAAAACATGCATCAAAGGCTACGTACACACACGAGGTCGTTTCCGAGCGTTTTCATTGCAAATTATTTCAAAACGCTCCCGACTTGTTTACACAATTTAATGAAAACCAGCACAAACCACGACTAAGGACAAAAACCGAAAACCCCATAAGATGAGAAATTTTATAGCTCATAACGTTTTCATTTTGACTGTTGTGAAAACGCTCGGAAACGACCTCGTGTGCACATAGTCAAAGTATGTGGCGTTTCTACCGCGTTTTGAGTGTACTACTGCGTTTCTATATTATTCCTTTGCTTATCTACGACTATAGACCCTGTCACACGGTGCAATTTTTCTTGCAACTTGCAACGCAATTCTACTCTTAACGGATGTAAATTTGTGACAAATGTAAAAATATATTGGCCAACTGTGATGGAAACATGTATTTACCAATTTTACATCTCTTAAGAGTAGAATTGCATTGCAAGTTGCAAGAAAAATTGCACCGTGTGACAGGGCCTTATGTCTATGATGCAACTTACCAACGTGTAACGTGGAATGTTGTAGCCCAATATCACCAGAGTGGTTGCCAACACCCAGACGATGTATGCCTTGCTCTTCCAAACACTCAGCATCTCCCTAGGTGACTTCTTGGTCGAGCTGGAACGTGATGAATTTCCGCTAAGCTCTGATCTGTATGCCAAACTGGATATTGCAACCACCAGTAAGAGACCGGCAAAAGTTCGGAATGTATTAGCATAGCCCAGACGATCGAAGAGAACCTGCGAGAGCGGTGCCAGAGAAATTCCTCCGAACTGACTTCCTGATGTGCAGAGGCCTGGAAATAAATGTCTGAAATAAGCAAAAAACTTTGGTATACTTATATAGCCGGTTGTAAATGCTAATACTGTGGTAAGTGCTGGTGAAACAAGTCAAACTACACTTGTTACAACATGTTTGCAGGCTCGTTTCAACGGACATGAGAGTTGAGGAAAATTTCAGACTTTTCTGCGAACTCTCACTTTGCCAATCTAATCAACTTAACCAGGTTCAAAAGAGCAGTATAAAATCTCATTTTGTGAAGAACGCGAAAGTTCTATTAGACGTTTCTCGTAATGACGTCAAATGCGGGATTCGAGATGTTACATGAAATATGATTGGCTTGGGGAAAAATTTTCAGCCAATGAGAAAGGTGTATTCAACAGTAACTAACCTGTAGCAATATTTCTTCGTCTTTCAAAACTTCTCGAAACCACCGTCATCGCAGCTGTGTAGGTGAGACTCGTGCCCAAGCCGAAGAGCAAGCCGTGAGAGAAATAAAGCAAAGCTATACCGGTCGCAAACGATGTTATGAGGAAACCCAGGGAACAGAGAAACGCTCCGATAATGCTCGTAGCACGACATCCGATCTGTTCGATGAGAACACTGGCCACAGGACTGAAGAAGCACAGTAAACCAAGAGATATCGAACCAATCCAAGCTGTAAAATATAATTTAAAAACCGATATTTTTTAAAATATCGTTAAAGCATTTTTGCTGACATAAATTTTTTATTGAAGTATTCAAACGCTACTTGCCATGCATTTCCTGGTTTGTCCACCCTCAGAAAACATGGCTTGAAAACAATGTTTACCTGTTAGTCCACCTTCACGAAACATGGTTTGGAAAAAATGTTTACTGGTTAGTCCACTTTCATGAAACATGTTTAGGAAAAAATGTTTCCTGGTTTGTCTACCTTCAGAAAACATGGCTAGGAAACAATGTTTCCTGGTTTGTCAACTTTTAGGAAATATAGCTAAGAAGCAATGTTTAATTCCAGTTTTGTCTGTTGTTTTCAACTAGACAGAATTTCGCACGCGAAATTTTCTTGATTTATTTGCTCTCAGGCACAAACTTGGCTAGGAAACAATGTGTCCTGGTTTTGCTATCTTTCAGAAATGTTATTAAATTATGTTTTCAGGTTTGTCGCAGTCATTAAGTTTCCAGTTTACCAATTCATTTGTGACGTACCCGTCTCCTCGCGTCCAGAATTGAAATGAGAGATCAGCGCCGCGTACAAGATGCCAAACGATGCGTGCATGCCATTAGTTATGAACAATGTTAAAAATGCTGCGAACAACACGATCCAAGACCATCCTTGATCACGCTGAACATCGTTCTCTCTGGTCAGTAAGGTTGGCTCCGGGGTACTCCTTACAACAGTACCTTCGAACTGCACATTATAACCACCACGTAACATCCTTCGATGCTCACAGAGCTTCGACCTTATGGACTATGATATTTTTTTTCAAACGGATCATTTTAATGATTTTGATCAGTCTTAACTGTCCCTCCACCACGCGCCATCATCGCTGGCAACGCGCACGAAACCTCGTTATGACGCGCAGTAATTCCTAATTAGCTACTAATTTGGAATAAATTGCGCGATCGAATTTTAAGCTCTTATTATGGACGCAGATTAGGGACATTCTGTAATATCATGCAGAAAATGGTTTTCAAATGGCATTTACAACAGCGAGAAACAAACCATACTTCGTTCTTTACAATTAAAATAATTCCCTCCCGAAGCGTTTGTAAGTGAAACTCGGGATAATTTCTTGGGTGCACGTCAAAAAGTTGCGCAATTAATTATCAAAATGTAAACAAACTTAATTCAAAGCTCAAACTGTACTTCGCAAAGCAAAATGGTGCGATTTAATTTTCTTTTATAGCACTTTGATAAAACGTTATAGAATCTTTGCAATGGCTTTTCTGTGTCCAACAGGTTTTCTAAGTCACAGACGGCGAAAACGTGAGTTCAAATGGAAATAACATAGTTCACGTTAATAGCTTACGAACTAGTTGTTACTGGCAGAGTGTATATTGACATTTTGACAAATATATGATTGAACACATTCCATAAGTGCTCAACTCTAAAGTTATATGAACTGCCAGTCGTGAATAACACGAGGTACTAACTTTTTTGGATTAAAGGTGGCACGCAAGACCAGAATGTCACGAGAAGCCAAGAACTAGCGAGACAAGAGGAAATAGAATTTGAACCGACAAAAATGATTGTTGTTCAAGACTTCACTCCGTGTGTGGAGGATGAACTTCGGGTAAAACGAGGGCAAAAGGTCAAAGCTCTGTATCAAGAGAACGAATGGAGGTTTGTTGTGGCGGAGGACGGTCGTGAAGGATTTATACCTTATACCTTTTGCATACCAATCGAAGAATCAACAGTGGAACATAAAAAACATGGTCAGCAATTTTTGACACAGCCTGGTAATACTACAGGTAGCTACACAAATAGATTGTATGCACTGACATACTGAAAGGAGGCATGGAGGGAGGGGGGGAAATTTAATTTGTCAGTAAGATGTGGAGCATGCATGTAACCCCCCCCCCCCCCAAGGAGTGGCCTCAGTATGCTACTGTGTCTTTGCTAGTATGAAGTTATCCCCCCTGAAGAAGTGCCCACAGTATGCTACTGTGTCTTTGCCAGTATGAAGTTATCCCCCCCTGCCCCCTGAAAAAGTGGCCTCAGTATGCTACTGTGTCTTTGCCAGTACCAATGATGTCAGTGCTATTAAAAAAACCCCGATATTTTATCATGAACATTAAACTGACATTAAATCACTGCTTTTACGATATGAATATTTGTTCAAGTTGTCATGAACTACGGCGGGATTTCTCACTTGTTTTACATTTGCCTTGTGAAGGCCTGTTTCAACCGCATTTCTCTTTTTGACAGTTGCGAATGAATGTGCTAGTCTTAAATGTTCAGGTCAGGAATCACATACTTGAGACATTCATTATCAATCCACTTATTCACATCTCTGTGAAGGAGAAAATCACATTAGAAGTTGCAGCAAAACTTGCAGATGTAAACAGGCCTTGACAACACTTGAAAATATGTATGCAATTAGTATCTTTGGACAGGCAACTAATATCCTCGGCAGTATATACCTTACATACATGCACTGTTTTAGCATTAATATACTCTTTTCTAAGTGTTTCCTAATTTCTGAAATGTTATACACAGCCAAACACACACAAGCAGCAACAAGTCTGATATTGGCTTGTTACATTATATAATGTATGAAGTGTGTTTACACACTGATCTCTATATGAAACTACACACTGAATTGGGCCGCCTATGGTCATAGTTGCAATATCAGGATATGTTCACATCCCTTGCTCTGGATTGATGTTGACAAGTCTGCTTCAAGTTGTCAACAGGCTTGATGCAAGTTGATTAAGTTAACAGGCTTAATGCATGCAACTTGATGACAACCTTGCATCAAGTCTGTGGCATTTCTAGCTCTGTAACAAATCAAAATTTTCCTTTGGTTTTGAAATCACCAGCATGCTACAATGTTGATTGATTGGCTCTAATAAACCTTTCCCAGAAAACACCAGCAACAGTGCAAGTGTTCAGACATTGAACAGCGAGTCTTACCAGGAATTTATAAAAAGAAATCATGGGCAGTATACCGTGCTGTTTGATTTCAAGGCAGTTCAGGAGGATGACATTGCTGTTCGACAAGGTGACAGAGTGACAGTGTTAAACAAAGATGATGTTGACTGGTATTGGGTCAAAACTCAAGATGGCAAAGAAGGCTTTGCCCCAAGAGAATATTTGAGACACATCTCACCAAGCTCAAAATCTGGTAGGTTTTTATCGCTCTATCACAGTAGTGTCTGTATGAAAATGGATAGATGAGGTTTGTTTAACACAAATATGGTCATGTGTCTCAATAACTTCTGCACAAAATCTTTCAGAACCACATCTTCTAAGGGAGCAAAACAGGAACGAAGATTCTTGTTTGTCACTCCCAGCCTTCTTCGGTGATGGAGAAAATGTGAAATGTGGTGTAAAACAGCTCAATGCAATCAGAAGCTTTGTTGCCCAAGGTCAATATGAACTAACTGTGCATGAGGGAGAGCACTTATTTACAGACGATAAAAATCTCAATAACCTGACATGGATTTGGGTGTATTCTCCCAGAACTAGACAGAGGGGGTTTGTGCCAAGGACTCATATGCGTTGGGCTCAGAATACAACATTCTTATAAGATTGCTAACTAAAGTTTAGCAAGTTTTGTAGTTTTTGTCTTGTTGTATTTTATTGTGTGTGTGTTGCATGAAATATATACATTAACCATGTAATTTCATCACTAAAATTATACGCTTTCAGCATTGTAATTATTGTGCAATATATATATTAAATTAGGTTAAAAGTTCAAAAATCTGATACATGGATGGATGTATTGTCTGATTTTATGTTTACAGCATCAAAGATTCATAATTTAGAGTATAGTTTTATCAAATTACAAACGTATGTGCGAGCCCTACACATTGAATTTGATCAAACTGTACCAAAAACTGTTTGTGACCATATAAATGGGCATCATACATCGTTTGGATATGCTGTTCAAAACTACTTTGATCAGATCAGATTGATCAAATGATATAGAAACTGTCATGAATGTAAACTAGCCAGCTTCACACTGTGGTAGATTCTACCACAAGGTTTATTTCAAAAGTACTATTAAAATGTGAACAAATAATTTCAAGTATCATCCTGGGCAGTATTATGTCTACAAAAGCATCTAATCATTCAATGGCCAAAACAATTGGTACCAACTTCTTGGCAATAAAGGCCTAGCTTCCCTTGAAGACCTGCTTCTATCATTTAGGTGCTTATTGGAGGCAAGTTACGCATCCATAGCGAGTTGAAACCTGCATATAATAAAAGCTAATGAGCACAAGCCTTTGATCTTATGCACTTTTCAACTTGCTTAGCCACACAACTCACCTCCACTTAAAAAGCCTCTTGGACATTGAAAGATCCAATGGTTTTGTGTGCTTTTCAATGCACTACCAACTTTAGTTCAAGATATATCATGTTTATGATTGTTTATTGTGTCTTCTTTTCCTCTTTCTCTGGTGTCCAAATTTGAAGCAACCGATTGTGCAGGTCAAGAAATATGAAAGTCCCAGAGAAAACTAGAACTGTCGATATCCAATGATACACCGTGAATGGATTTTTAAAGAAAAATATTGAAATCATCAAACTCACAAATTTTCTAAGTGTGACAACCAGTGTCACAGAGAGAGATGAGAATTCCGTTGTCAGCACAAACACACTCCGTATGCATATGAATTGGGTAATGCAATTACCAATCATGTAAAACCATAATCGTGGAATGTATAGTGTTATACCTTGATACACTAAGTATTCTAACAAAAGAAAGATTTTTGAAAAATAAATCAGAATTCTATTGTGGATAAAAGGACAGCTACAGGTAGCAGACAGAGATATGGATGGGGAAGGAAAATGTTTGATCTTTCTTAATCTTAAGTGGAAAGTGTACAGCTATGTGGTCAAAACATGCCATGGACTCCTGTTGCAATGTCAGAGTTTTGATTGCAGTATAGTTAATCAATTTTTTCAACTGTTTTTGTAAATGTAACATGTACAATCATGAATATCCAACATCAACTAAAAGTACCACAAAAGATTTATCCTGACATAGATGTTCACTCATACTTAATTTACACACCCAAATTAAACTGAATTAAAACTAGATCTTTCTGGTATTTCTAACACAATGAAAAGGACTCAGATTACAGTTTACCATGTAAACTTTTAAGTTTGCCATGCACACTAACTCCACATACAAGCATACATAACATACCTGAAGCATTATATATTGAAACATGTCTATAGATATCTCCAATAAGTAGCAAAAAGACTGGCAATGGTAAGCAATGCTGAAGTAAAGAAAATTTAGAACAATTCAAAGTTTGCAGTATGTTAAAAGTGGTGCAAAATTTATATAGCATAAAACTTACTGAATAAAACAAAGCTTCACTTGGGTGCTTTCCATACTCTTTATAAAGTACCTCCTAAAATATTGAAAATACAGACTTAGATGGATTCCTAGGGGAGGGTGGTGCAAGGGGCAGAGACACACCCTAGCCAGATGAAGTACAAGGGAGGGGTTCATGGTAAAGCAAAAAAATGCAATAAATTGAAGAAAGATGGAATGAATTAAAGACCCTCGGCAAAATGTCTAACCTGATAAATTCCCAGTCTTGATGTCGTCACTAAAGCTACAACCAGTATCATCACCCCTGAAAGAATATAATAATTATAGTAAAACACTCTGTAAAATAACACCATGATCATAAATGAATGATTCATATTTTACCAACTCTTTTTGGAAAATAATATTACGCATACTGGCATTAACAGTATATTATGAAGCACATTTTTCACTACCAATTATAAACCATTCAAGCAGAAATCAAATGTTTGATTGTCAACAAATAACCTAGTCTGGACTATGGCTTCTGATTTATTTACACGTAGACTGAGGCTGGAGCTTGAGTCAATTAGTTCCACAAACACAATTATAGGTACACAGTATTATTTTTATCATGTCTTGACTAAGCTGAATTCCTACTTGTTTCTGCTGTTGAGTTTCTGCTAAGCTTGGTAGTGAAAGACCTTGGTATATAGTTTCATAGCCTGCTCTTACCAACTCCCATCCACATGATATCAACAGCACTGTCCCCAGAAGATCCGACCAAACTGGTACTATCCTACAAGATGCATATTGAATAAGATTCAGTTTTTGCTAGACAGTCTTTCACCTAGTACATATATTATGCAATTTATAACTTACTAAATTCTTTGCAGAAACTATAGTTGCAATTGAAATTCCTATTGTAATCATAACCACAGACAAGTATGTGCTTAACTTGTAGCTATATAAAAAAACATTGTACTGTACAACTAGTGATTTTAGAATAGGTGGCCAAGGGGAAGGAGTGTATGTCAGGGAACACACCATTGATGACCACAGTCAACTGAGGTACATACAAAGGGATGCAAGAATCTGATTCATTCCACAGTTTCAACCAACAAGTTTTGAACTGACAAAAACTATATTAAATATAATCTATATTAATATAAGTTAGGGGACTAAAATAAAAAGCCTTAAGAGGTTTCTAGTAGTCTCCTAGCCCTATCTTGTAATTATAATCGAAAAGAAAAAAAAACATGTAATTAGCTATTAAGGGCGAAATGAATAAATTGAAAATTGAACCAACTTACGCTAAGGAATTCAAGGCATCACTACATGTAGTTACAGCAGTTCAAAATAGCCAATGTCAATATATATACTAATTCAAAAATCTTTCATTTGACAATAATACATTTGGAACAATTTGAGCATCCTACAAGGCAACTTGGGTAAGAAGATGTAATCCTTAATATAAATTATAATACCTGTACACATATTTTATTTACCTTTTCTCTAAAATTATTATCCCTAATACTAGACTTGCCACCAGTGAACCCTGTGGAAAGAAACAATAAACTTTTGTTCAAGCTTAAAAATTAATCCTTTTCTCAATCAGAGAAACAGAATTAGAGAATTACAGAAACAGAATTACAGGACTGGTACATACTGGCATCAGTAGCAACTTACAGATCTAAAAATCATGTGCAACGGCATTGGTATGTGGAAATTTGGGGCAATGTTATTTAATAGACTGACAACAATGAAATATGACACCATTGTACCATAACATCTGCAAAAGAAAATTGAACCAAGTTAAATTGACAAGTAAAAATGTCATAAACTGTGGAAGATATTGCCTTGTAAAGTTGGGAAATTTTGTATCTCTGTGTATTACCTGTGGCAAACGTAACCATTTTCGAGCTGAAAATGGTTAGTTTTCCCACACATAATACAAAAATATTAAAAAGTGACAAATTTGCAAGGCAATATCTTTCACAGTTTACAGAATTTTGCAACCACTTGTCATTGTGCCTTGCTCAAAGTTTAGTCAATAGCTGGAATTGTCTATTAATGTAATTGGTCTGGACAAGAAAAGCCCAAATACTACATATTCATTCAATGTCTTTTGACTGCTGCATGCTGTTGCAATATCCCTCCGGAGCAGATGTATACCCCTCTACCTACCTACATATATAATTTATTCCTACCTACCTACATATATAATTTATTTCATTGATACATAATCTCACCTAATTGGTATAGCAGGTTTTACTGACAGACATTTTGTAGTAGAGAAAAATCCATGAACAGAAATCAAGAGAAACTGGAAAAATGTGACAATATTCCCCGAACTTGGAACTTCCCTGCGGAAAAACGAAACATGTGTTCAAACTTGTCAATCGCCCATTGGCTGTAAATTAATCCAGGGTCATACAATCAATATAAAACTTTCAAAAGGATTTTTATATTCATTACTAAAATTGATGCAATTCAACATATTAATAGTATTGGTACAATGTAATATTATGTCCGAAGTTAACTTGATTTCATGCTAGATACACAGAACAAAAACCATTTTAAATTTAAGACATATATTAACAATGCATAATGAATACACTCGATTCCCTTACCGCACAATAGCTTCTAAAAACACATTATTTGCTATGCAGCCACCGAACACCAACAGCACAGCAACTACTTTGTAGGCTTCCATAGTAAAGCAAAAAATGCTCAGAAAATGGAAACTTCGAAATTAATTTTTTAAAACATTTTCACCCGATTATGATGTTGTCACGTTGACGTCGGCTGGCACATATGGCTGGCAGTCTCCAGCATGGTCTCCAGTCAGTGGCAGCCTGAGATCACAACCAGGTTTCGCCGCCTGACAATTTTTGGGAGGAGAGTGGTATATTCTGTCGCTCTATAATTTGCGCGCACGTTAGGGAACTGATTCTAGAATATTTTCCAATAAAAAACCACCTAAATTGTTTTAAATCCAGCTAAAAATATATAAATAATCGAGAAAAAGTAGCAAAGGACAAAAACTAAAATTTGCAAATAACTTTGCCAATCGATTGACTCGCAGAGCAGGAGACTTTTACCATTGCGCGACCACAAAGCGCGCGCAAACTTACAGCTATTTGCGTTCAAGCACCAAGCGCAAACATTTTTGCGAGTTTTTTTACGTTTGAAACGTGACGCTTGTTACTGTTTGTATAATGGACCTTTCCCCTTTTACATGAAATTTTGAGAAAGTTCAAAATAGGCAAAAATATCACCACAGCTTGAAAGAGCATCCTAAGTTTAGTAAGATTGCAAAGTTCGGCTGTGAAATGTTGTAAAATGTAGAAAATATAGCCTTGCGAAGTTGGCAAATTTTCTATATATTTGTACTACGGGCGGAAAAGTGACAATCAGGGGCCGGTTGTATAAAGCTCTTAACTGCTTTTTAACTACCCAAAAAGTAGTTAAATAGTGGTTAACTTTAATCACGTAGTTAGGCCGGTTGTACAAAAAGGCAGTTAGCGTTAACTGCAGTTAAAAAGTAGTTAAAGTTAACTATCCTCAATGGCATAGTTAACTTCTCAAAACCTAGTTAAATATGGCGGCTGTATTAAGAGTGAACAACTTTTATGAGAGAGATAATACTGAAAGGCAACTCTTACTTAGAGTTTTTAATCGTCAACTTCCCTGGGAAGATTTCTCAGATAAAGAACTCCTAAAACGCTATAGATTTGGCGGAGAATCTTTGCTTTTTATAGCGCGACTCATCGACGGCGAAGTGAGACCACTAACAATTCGAAACCAGGCTCATCACTAAAGACTTATAATTTTAGCAGTGGTAGTGGTTGGTGGTCTTGCTGCAGGACGTCCACCAGTTTTCCATTGAGACTGCATTACCCCAGAATTTGTTTTTTTTTTGTCAATTTGGGCCATGTTTTGCAATTTTCCCGTATTTCTATTGGTGTACGTTTTTCATAGCTGTTAATCTGGGAAGTAAATAGTTTCACACAACTTTTGCTTTTAGGCATATGTTATTGTGCTTGAAAATTGGCCCCGTAATGTGTCTAAATTTTGTTCAACTATATTTACCAGTAGGTTGCATTCTACTGAATTAAAATTTTGTTTTGGTTTTCTTCCCTTGTTTTGGATTAGTTGCTTTATGGGCAGACATTTTGAATTTGTGTACATGTAATTAGTAATTCAACTTGAAAAATACCTGTAAGCTTGGCAACTGTGGTTACATGGGAAAATATGACCTCAGACATGATACAAATACATACAGTATATATGACATGAGTTGTATATTGATTTTTGTTACATCTGACAACCCATCAAACAAATATTGATTATTGTGTATAACACAATATTGAAACATATAGTGTACCTTCTAATTAACCATTAGATTACGAGCTCGAGATTTCTATGCGGTGATAGTTGATGAGGGCAAAGCCCGAATCAACTATCACCGCATAGAAATCTCGAGCTCGTAATCTAATTGTTTTAGTAGAATCAGAGGTCAAACATGGAATATTCAACAAAAAATTTGATTTTCAGGCAATTTTTTAAAAGAAATCTCTATAGGAAGATGATTGTTTTGCTACTCGCTATCTATCGAGGAATAGATAGTGAGTAGAGTAACCAATCAAATTGCAGCATTTGCAATAGTATACTAGTATGATTCTACTAATAGTGAATAAACTCATACAGATTGAAATATTTAAACTTTAACAACATTAGCCAAGTTGGTTTTAATCTAGGCTAACCCAGATTAGGTTTCATGATGAAAATGACTTGAGTTTATTTATAAATTTATCCATACTGCAGAATTGAAGGCAACAAATTTGCAATTATATATTGCAAATTTGATCATTTGAAATTCATATATTCTTCATATACTTATATAAACTCATATATTCTTCTTTTAGACAGATATTGCTTCGACAATTTGCCACACATTTGAATGATTTGTGCACATTTGATGCATTTGCATTTTGGCACCCAGGTGCAAATTTAATGTGAATCTGGTTTTTCATTTTATTTATGGGTTTCAAATAATCAAATTTGCACTGTAGCAAATGTTTTGCTCTCACAGCATTTACATTTTGGCAATGGGTTGAACATGTATTACAAATCTAATTTTTCATCCTGTGATTCTGTAAGGGCCAGTCATTATTCATGGTGGAGGTTTGCACCAAAGAGAAATGTCTCTTGCTAAAACCTTGCTGATTAAACCATTAAAATATTGAAGTAGTTTCTGTAACAAACTGCCACCTATAGCCAAAAACTTTACAAAAGGATACCATTAAGTTGTCACACGTGTATTTCACCACTTCTATGACTGAGTATGACATGAGTTTGATAACTGCTTGTTTTAAACAATGACCAGTATGACCAGTCCCAAAATATCCAGTAATCCATTTCCAGTACATGTCTTGACTTCGCTTTTCTTCATTAGCATATGTTTGCAAAATAAACATTTTAACATCTTTACACAAATCTGCTTGGCACTCCCGATACAGTCAGCGAGTCAGACAAACAAATTACACAATTTAGCACATGTGACGTCCAGTGATCCAGACAAATCATTTGAAATTTACAAACCAACGAATTAGTACTTTCTTCAATAATGGTGAATGTTTGTATTTGTACGAAAAAAAGTATGATTGCTTTTATCACAGATCAGGCGCATTCTTCTGCAATTATTTGAATCGAATTTGTTAGCCACTGTTAAATAAACAAGACTTAATTCATTTTAATCTATGTTAACTGCACCACGCGAGCCCCACGCAAGTTAACTACGTGATTAGTTAACTAATCCGACTAACTGCGTTTTGTGCAACGCAGTTAAGTCGTGCAGTTAACTAACTACGGTTAAGGATTTAACTAGGGTAGTTAACGCCAACTGCAGTTAACTTTAACTACTTTTTTATACAACCGGCCCCTGATGCATAAATATTTGAATTTTATAGTTTCCATATTTATGTACCTGTATGATTTGAGAACTGGACTGAATTTATTGCATCTACTTCAAAACCATGGACCTAGTTTATAAAATTAATCATAAAAATGAAAGTTGTATACCAATGTCATATACCACCCAAGATCAATTTTGGCCACTAATCATTTGCTAAAATAATGTTCATTTTATTCTAGCACCTTGAGCATGCATTAATGTGGAAAATTTGAAGATTAGAATTATGCTGAAGATATTAGTGAGACAGCATCGACCACAGAGATAGCCAAAGGTTTTAACTCTGCCTAACACGACAGCCTGTCTAACTACACTTATAGCAGATCCAGCCTACTACACCCTGTTGTTGAATAGGGCTCTTTTAATTATTTTATTATATGCTAATCATTGAAGATACAGATTTTAAACCTTGGAGATACATATATGTAGTGTGGATATTTCATGTATGACATTTCAAATACTACATTACTAATATCTACGACCCACTAATGCTTTATACTCTACATGTATAAAAATAAATTCTGTAGCATTTAATGTTTTTTACCGGTATATATAATATATTTTACCTGCAGAGGAAATGTTGCAGATTTATTTGCAACATATCCATGTACAACATGGCTTTGAATAGATAATACACGGAAATCACACATTCTATGATATCGCCTTACAAAATACAATGCAATCTTGTAAAATCACAAATAAAAAAAAATACTGTATCACTGCATGCACTGTGCAACTGTGACTGTGCTATAAATTTCACCCTCAAATCAAAGTCTAGCCCGCAAACGCCCGCATCTTCTTTGACCAATATATATGATTTCCGCCAAAGCTAAATTTGACTTCAAAAAACCCACGGGTAAATGTCAATGAGGATTATCTGCATAAAGACAAATGACTTATTAGATAGAAAATACTTAAACAAAATAGTTTCATATATTTCTTTTATAAGAACCATGCAAAATTATGCTACATAAATTGAAGCTGACGTTTTCAGATTTTGACTGAAGTTTCTTTATCATTCATAGAATGGCTAAACCCGTCAAATCATCATCGAACAAACGTTGCTGAACTATTTATAAAAAAAGTTATTAAATTAAACTTAGGAAATGTTAGCAGCACTATATGTATTGATATTTTCTTGTTATATAACATCATATATCATTGATAAATGATAGGTGATAATTACACATTTTATGCTCCATCACCTCCACGTCAATATAATATTCTTGTCTTCGGGTGGACCAGGAATCTAACCAGGTAACCATTAAAACCTATTTGGTCACACGCTCATGGCTGCACAACTGCACAAGCATAAGAACTTTTACAGAAATGATAATCATTATGGCTTGATACGCAGGCTAAACAATAAATTAAGCCTGATGTGTAGATGTGGATGGTGAAATTGGAACCATTGATCACCATTCATCACTGATGCAAAGTTTTTATACCTAGGCCTGTCCAATGAGAATTCGTGTAATTTGTGAACTAAAATGCATGGTCCCAAACATGGCCACCCTTTTTTTTTAACGCGGGAAACCTAAACTAAGGCCTGATTTATATATACTGTACGTACATTTCAGTCATGCGGAATGCAATTCAAACAATATACTAGCTAGACGACTTGCCTCATTGTGTATTGTTTAAATTGTCAGGCCCTAATTACGGTAAAAACCCTCGATACATGCAATTATTTATCTATTTATTTATTTATATAAATTTGCCAATGAAGAAACAACACATTACATACAGAAATAGTACATACGTATAGACCATTTACAGGGTACCTGGTATGAGGAGGTCTTGCATCGGTTTGTTAGATGATCAGGGTTGGGTCATATGGCTTCTCTTCTGTTGCTATTTGTTGTTGATGTCAGTAAATTTGTGTCATTTTTTTTTCCGTCCATTTTTTTTTCAAAGACAGTATGCCTGTATGGTGTAGCTTATACGCCGGATAAATAATAATTTGTTTTTCTCAACAGCCTAAGAATGACGCAAGAAGTGCTCCTTACTTGGATTGAGTCGAAGATTAATGTTTGCCGAATTCTGAAAGTATATGTGAAGAATCACGGATTTCTTTTTTTCTATTTCTTTTTTATATTTTTTACATATAACTTTCAATAATACTATGTTGAGCTAACATTTAACTCAACATAGAAACATTCAGGCTCAGAAAACTGGTCTTAAACGAACACGCACATTCTATTTTATTGTTCTTTTTCCGGATTCGCCATTTTGTTTTTACTCTATATTTGTTTAATCCCAGAATTCCATATAGCCTGATGGTCTGTATATCTGATCCGCGTTCTATAATACTATGGTCAGCACTTGTAGAGATACACACTACATATTACATTTATTATTATAATATTCCCCGAAGGGTGTTCCGGCAATATCTAATTTGTCTAATTACGTATTAATAAGCAAAAATTATCGATAATTATCTAATTATACTAAAATAGTCTACATATTAAAATTATTTACGCTATCTATCTACCAAATAGACGACACGGTCAGTTTGGACTTTGGTAGATGGAAACAAGTGCTGACCATATATACTTGTTAGCATAAGCTCCATATATACCATGAATAAGAACTCAAGCCAGTGCAAAAGCCGAAGATGGTAGAAAGGAGCTATAAGACGTCAATCTTAATCCTCTGCGCGATCAAAATAGAGATATGTTGCTATGTTAACCGCGCAGAGGACTGAGATTGGCGCCCTATAGCTCTTTTAATTTCCGCCATCTTTGACTTTACCTTTCTTAAGGCCGACTGACTAGAATTCCTACTCCAGATATATATGGAGCTCACTAATCTTGGTGGTGTGTGCAATGTAGCCTGGTTTCGATTTAGTTCTAACGGTCGCCGTAAACACGAAAGTTTCGACTAAATAGAAACCGACCATACATAGTTTTTTAAGTCATGTATTTTATAGTTATAAAAATCCTAACTGATCTCTTAGTATTTTTCGATTCTGATCACCTGACGATGAACTGTCGTTGTCGAAACCTGAAAGGCAATGTTAGTACCCGACCGAATTGGGACTTAAGGGTTGGGGCCCCCACCCGGGCCCATATACGTTACCAAAAAAGACGTCCACCAATCCTTCTGTGTCCAACACTCGCGTACCTGAAACTTAACCTAGGTACCATTTGTACCGCTTACATTATAACATGCACTCCTAATTCATGCACTGCTAACATGCATTTTTGTTCAAAAATCAAAATAAGCTTAAGATTTAAGCTGAGTAACGTAATTTGTTCTTTCAAAATTGTTCATCAACGAAATGGTATGCTCTTTGTAATTCTAATGAAAATTTGGTGGTAAAAATTGAACTGCTTAAGTCGTGTTGACATTACTCAGCTTTAACCCTCACCACCAAGATTCTTCTGAAAGGTGTAATTAGCCGCAATAAAAAGAAAGCTATACTTGATTGAGAAACATACAACTACCTGTAACTTCCCGACAAAGGACCTTTTCTCAGAAGCTTTTACATTCATTTTCAGGTAGTTCCATTTTTCTCAATCAGAAGCTCCTCCATTCATTATTAAACTATTGATGTACACCTTTTTTCATGCACCTTGTTTTATGCCCATTCTACCCTTTCAGACCCTTGTTGTTCATCTTAATTTAAATTCCCTTTTTCCCTGTTGACCCCATACGTTCATTGAACGTACGCTTGCGTTTAATTTTTTTACCCTTTCAGCAATCCTGAAAGTCATTAGATATACAGACCGAACGCAAGTAATGATTTAAATTGTTCATCAGTCATTAACGTATGGACATGTAAGTCAGTCAGTAACGTAGTCATGCTCAAGGAATTTTTCGGTTTGAGGAGATTTGTCTAATGAGGTCATATCATATGAGACATTGCTTGCCAAAGTAAAATGATATCATGCATTTCTGACTCTTTTTGTAATAAAATAAGGTTAGGTATCTTTCTTGTTGGGTTTTGTTGTTTCTGAATTTGTCAAGTTTGATTCGAATTTTCTCAAAAAGAATACAAAATGAATCAACTGGATTGAAATATAAGAGGTATTTCGTTAACGTTTTCTAAAATTATATACCAACAGCCAGTCTATGACCTTATCTCCAACAAACCTTATAAACCCTTCATAAGTTTAATCCTACTATTTTTTTGCCAGTGATGGCGTTGATTTTTTAATCAGATTATAATGTCATGTTCATTTTAGTAATGCAATTTTTTCAGTTATAATCAAATTCATACAAGCAAGGAGAGCACAAAATCAAAATGATAGCTTAAACTTGTTTGAAGGGTTTATAATGCCAAATATAAAAACCTACGACAGAATATCAGCATATATCAAATTCAATATAAGCGACCTCTGTCGTTATTGAAATGTTAATATATAGAAGTTCATGGATGCCGCGCAGTCATTGCTGTTTTACTTTTTTATTCATCAAAATCCGCCATGTTTGCCATTCACTCCTCTATATCATTTCAATAGTCCTTTCTTTTCTACCAGGCTTGGTTTCTGCGCGTGCATTTTCATTTTGTTATTTCATTTTACATCATCACTATATGTTCTTGATATGTGCATTTTAAGAGTAGCAATGCATATTTATGTGACTGTTTTTAACATGATTTATGCGAGAATGTACGTATGTCGTGCATTTGAGGAGTAGCTATGTGTATGAAGGTTATTAATTAACATTACGTCCTAGTGTGTAATGACCTAATTTGATGAGGAGTATAACTATGCATGTATTTCTCACATTTCTTATTTAATTTTTACCAAGCCTGAATTACTTCCATCTTATATCACTCGAGACATTCCTGAGTAATGTTACTGAATGACTTCAACACATGTACATACTGAGGTAAATCATGCACTATAATTATAATAACCTATGTTAAAGCAGGCAAATCCTGGTGGTTGAGCACGGTTGCCTGGAAGAGAACCTTAGGAAATAGAGAAAAACTCTCTTTCCTCCAGTTGCTTCAAGCACAACCCCTAAATTTTGCCAATTGTCTGAACTAATATCTAATGAGCAGCATATATTAGTTTTGTAATCGAATATTATGCAACCTCCATAACATAAAACCTTTATACAACTCCGTTTCGAGCGCTTTAAGCGAAAGCCCTTCAAGGCCCTTTGTCGGAAAGTTAATAAATATCATAGACTTATATCCGATTCTTTAACCGGTTGCTCTCGACGAAAGACATTAATGACTAACTTAATCTAACCGTTTTCCAGATAAAATCCACTTAAATTCAGCTTAGTTATTCAACTTTAATTCTGACCACCAGGATTCTATACTAATTACCTTTTACCATTTGTGTCACCTTGCTGTCATTCGTCAGGCATCTGGTCATCTGGCACTGCTTATCTGGCATTTGGTCATCTGGTACTGTACGTCTGGCATCTAGTCGTCTGGTACTGGTCGTCTGACATCTGGTTATCTTCCCTGGTCGTCCGACATCTGGTACTTGCTGTCTGGAATCTGGTCATCTGGCACTGGTCGTCTTACATCTGGTCATCTGGCACTGGTCGTCTGGTCATCTGGCACTGGTCGTCTGGCATCACTGGTCGTCTGACAGCTGGCACTGGTCGTCTGACAGCTGGCACTGGTCGTCTGGCATCGGTCTGGCACTGGTCGCCTGACATCTGGTCATCTGGCATCTGGCACTGGTCGTCTGGTCATCTGGTCATCTGGCACTGGTCGTCTGACATCTAGTCATCTGCCCTGGTCGTCTGGCATCTGGTCATCTGGCACTGGCCGTCTGACATCTGGTCATCTGGCACTGGTCGTCTGGTCATCTGGCACTGGTCGTCTGACAGCTGGCACTGGTCGTCTTGAATCTGGAACTGGTCATCTGACATCTGGTCATCTGGCACTGGTCGTCTGACATCTGGTCATCTGCCCTGGTCGTCTGGTATCTGGTCATCTGGCACTGGTCGTCTGACATCTGGTCATCTGGCACTGGTCGTCTGACATCTGGTCATCTGCCCTGGTCGTCTGGTATCTGGTCATCTGGCACTGGTCATCTGACATCTGGTCATCTGGAACTGGTCATCTGACATCTGGTCATCTGGAACTGGTCATCTGACATCTGGCACTGGTCGCCTGACATCTGGAACTAGTCGCCTGACATCTGGTCATCTGGCACTGGTGACCGGGCATCTGGCTCTCGTTTTGACGATTTTCCTCCCCGTACACGTTTTAGATCATGCATGAAATCGAAATTATATATGCTAACTGAAAGCATTAAGCAACGGAAAGGCAAGAGCGATGGGATGGATGGCCTTAAAAACTGGTTTAATATATTTAATTTAATAATAAACTATAGAAAATTTATCAGCTGTCCGATTGCTGTTGTCTGTTCCACGGTTGCCATGTTATATAGAGTCATTTTGAAATGTCTCATTTTGATTGTCATTTTGTCGTTAATAATGTTCATCGAATATTATCTTCTCATGATATTAATTTTCTTCAAATGTTGTCCTCTTGCTATCAATCTTCCGTATTTGTAATTGTATTGCTCCATAGTAAGGGATAATCAACTCGAAATTCAAACAAACTCTAAAGCGGTATTTAGAAGAAGAATTGTGCAAAGGAATATCGTGTTACACAGCTACCAACGAGATAAGAAAACGTAAATATTATGAGGAAAATAAAGAAAAGAAAATTTAAATATTCATTTATAGTGGAGACTGGAGTACCAGTTTTAATTGACATTGCTTCATTAATGTTTCCAATGTTTAAACTGATTCTTCCCATGATATTAATTTTCTTCAAATGTTTTCCTCTCACAAACAGTCTTCCATAATTGTAATCGTTTTCCTCCATAGCTAAGTTTGACAACCATTTCGAAGTACAAAGAAACTATACAGAAGGTACTTAGTACAGGAAAAATGGAATACCATGTCACGTAGTTACCAACGAGATAAGAAAGCGTAAATAACCAAAGGAAAATGAAAAAAAAAAGAAAATTTAGATATTCATTTATACTGGAAGGCGCAGTACCCATTTTAATTGCAATCCTTCATTAATGTCTCCAATGTTCATCAGGCATTATCTTCAAATGGTCCAAATTTTCTTTAAATTTTCCCTCTCACAATCAATCTTCCATTATTAACGTTTGCTCCATAGTAATGTTTGATGCGTGGACTTCAAAACTTATTTACTATTTATTAAAATATTTACTTATGTTTAATCATTATTATACTATCTAAAGTTTATCAGCTGTCCGCCGCTATTGTCTCTTCCACAATTTTAAAGTTCCGTAAAGAGTTAATATGAAATGGTCCACTTTTATTGTCATTCCTTCATTAGTATTTCCAATGTTCAATACACGCTCTTCTCATGATCCTAATTTTCTTCAAATGTTTTCCTCTCACAAACAGTCTTCCAAATTTTTAATCATTTTGCTCTATAGTTAAGTTTGAAAACCATTTCGAAGTACAAAGAAACTATACAGAAGGTACTTAGTAGATGAAAAATGGAATAACATTTCACGTAGTTACCAACGAGATAAGAAAGCGTAAATAATCAAAGAGAAATGAAGAAAGGAAGATTTAGATACTCATCTATGCTGGAATGCGCAGTACCCATTTCAATTGCCATTCCGTCATTAATGTTTCCAATGTGCATCAGGCATTATCTTCTCATGATCCTTTTCCCTCTCAAAATCAATTTTCCATTATTATCGTTTGTTCCATAGTAACGTTTGATGCGTGGACGTAACTGTTGACTATTATTATGACTTAACTATTTACTATTTATTAAAATATTTACATATCTAAAATTATCAGCTGTCCGATCGCTATTGTCTGTTACATGAAATGTTCCATCTTTATTGTCAATCCTTCATTAGTATTTCCAATGTTCATGTAGCACCCTTTTCGTCATATCAATTTTCTTCAAATATTTTCCGCTCACAATCAATCTTCCACAATTGTTATCGTTTTGCTCCGTAGTTGGGTTTGATAATCAGAATTTAAGAATGAAGTAAAGGAATATCATGTCACGTACTTACTAATGAGATAAGAAAACGTAAATAATCAAAGGCAAATGAAGAAAAGAAAATTTAGATATTCATTTATAATGGAAGCCGGAGTACCCATTTTAATTGCCATTCCTCCATTAATGTTTCCATGTTCAACAGATTCATCTCATGATTCTAATTTTCTTCAAATGTTTTCCCTCTTTAAATCAATCTCCCATCTTGTTATCGTCTTGCTTAATTATCATTGATTATCAATTTGCTCATTATCACATTCCTTCACTAATGTTTCAAATGTTCATCAGACAGTATCTTCTTATGATTCTAATTTTCTTCAAATGTTTCCCTCTTACAATCAATCTTCCGTCTTGTTATCTTCTTGCTTAATTATCACATTTGCTCATTATCACATTCCTTCACCAATGTTTCCAATGTTTATCAGACATCTTCTCATAATCATATTTTTTTCCAATGTTTTCCCTCTCATAATCAACCTTCTATCAACCAAGTTTGCTCCATAGCCAAGTTTGATAATTTTAAAGCAGACACGTACTAGAAGAGTTAAGTGAACAAAGATCAT
Source organism: Muricea muricata (assembly GCA_963855995.1). Classification (NCBI taxonomy): domain Eukaryota; kingdom Metazoa; phylum Cnidaria; class Anthozoa; order Malacalcyonacea; family Plexauridae; genus Muricea; species Muricea muricata. The sequence continues at coordinate 10,339,146 of OY979723.1, read as the reverse complement.
ATAGATTAGAATACAACTGAAGGCAGGGCCCGAATTTGAAAGAACAAGGTATCAGTGACAGAATATCATCAAGGCTACCAGTAAGACATGAAAACGTTCAAAAGAAAATGAAGGGAAGAACGGGAGGTCTGTGTTCTCTTAAGTTAATAAAGCAAGCCAGAGTACTCGAAGCAAACCTTTAAATTCCAAAAATAATTTTGTGCATATGATTGTATATGACAAAGTGCTGTAAAGGACAGTTACAATACGAAGACATGACAACACAACACAATACGATCGCAAGCGCGCGCAGGGTAAGTGTGAATCCGTGACGTCACCCCATCCACAACCTCATCCCTCATGTCTCGCTGTTTTATTATTAAAAACCTGCCTGCCTACCTGCCTGTCTAAGCTAGCTAAAGGCCATTTTCCATTACGATCGCTTTGCCGCATGTGCGGAGCGAGCTATGAATATCTGCCACGCCTAGTGCGGGCATCAAAACAACGCAGGCTTCGCCCGTACATGCAAATAGATCAAAATGGAAAATGGCCTGAATTCACGACCGTATCATTAAAACAGCGAGACATGAAACCATAACCACACCAACCACCACACAAGCCAATGGAACGGTAGCGCAGACGCAGCGTAGCGCAATATACAATATACAACAACGATAAACAACAAAATATACTGCACATCACTTTTTCATATAACCATATGTAAAAATATTTTTGGTCCTATAAAAGATCTCGAAAATCGAAAATCTTAGAAGTAGAAGTGAGAATATATTGAAACATAAATTCATCAAGTTCTTTATTCTTAAAGAGAAAAAGCCAGGATGCATTCAAACAATCAATACAACGATAATGACGGATGTAATCACAGGTAGATCATAGTACAACTGAGGAAGTACGAGTTTAGAGTTGAAAGAAACAAGGTGTCGGTGAAAGGATAATATGGGACGTCGTTGACAAATAGGACGCAGTAATAAAGAAGATAGTGAAACTGTGAAAGGATGATGAACCACTACTGAATTTAACGAATTATTGGCAAAAAATGGGAAAATAAGTCATTATTGTCTGAGTATGGAAAACGCTGACTGACTGGTTTAAAATCGGGAAGAAAATGATAAATAAATAAGATTGTATTTTAATTCAAGAACCATTGATCAGAATGAGGGACGAATTGCGGTAACAGATATGGTAACATGAAGTAATCCTTTGGTAACCTTTGGTAATCCTTTGGTAATCCTTTGGTAACCTTTGGTGTAGCGAAGATAATTTGACATCTTTCAATCATACAACAATAGAATTTGGAGAGTTATTGGTAAAGCAAATGGTAAAATAGGAGATGATTGTCAAAGTATGGAAACTCTGACTGACCGCGGTTACAAAGGAAGGAATTCAGGAACAATCGATTGGGAAAATTAATTTTGGAATTTAGAGACAAATTGTGGTAATAAATGTGACAAGGTAAAGTAATCACTTGGTAACCAGATTACGTGTTGGTACATGGTAATTTTATGTGTTTAAGAGAAGAAAGCAGCCGTTCAGAAAGGAACAAGAAATTAACGAAAGGGTCAGGACGCGGCTAATACGGAAGAAAGGGAAAATGTTGTAAACCACTTTAGCGAGTTATTGATACAGCAAAATAGCAGATGATTGTTTGCGTATGAAAATTCTGACTGACTTGTCCAAAATCAGGAAGAAAACGATGAATCCATAAGGAACTATTGATCATGCGGGAAAAGTGTACTTTAAATTATGACTTTAGAAACGACTTTCAGCAACAATAATGGTAACGTTAAGCAATCATTTGGTAATCAGATATACGTCTTGATGGATGATAATTTCCAACGAGTAGCGAAGAAATTAATTGACATCTTCAAACCATCGATAAGAATCTTCTAAAGAATCGTATGTCTTTCTTTATTGTTCGCTGTCCGTTCATGATTAGCTATTATTTTATTATCATATCATGCATTTATGTTTTTTATTATTACCTCTAACCCTAAATATCTGACGAGCCCGGGACCCAGGGTTCCAGTACTTAATGCCTTCAAAACATGCACTTATCTAAAATATTTTAGGACGAAAAATCAATGCGTACAGAGAAAGTAAACCTCCAAAACAATTGCTCAGCTAAATATTTGCACCTGAAAGAAAAGTAACATAAGTTGGAGCGAAAGATGATGGAAAATGACACCCGTTTTCACTTGTTTTGTACTCGTTTTTAATGCTTTGAAAAATAACAGTTTTATTAGTTTTGTGGTAACAGCACGAAAACTTATTATTGCAAAGCTTTCGATCCCTAAGCTCAGATCTTCATCAGTACTAATACATTATTGCGACTAATAGATTCACGCAGTGTTTCCACAAAATTATGCTGTGACTTTTAATCAACATGCAAACAATTATTCACTTTATAGCTTTTATGAATACCATCTCCGCTAACTTTGGCACCGTCTTTTTACACATCAAACAATAGACCTTACCCATAATGACGTCATTTAGTAGTTAAGCGAGTAAAACTACTTAAATATGGCAATATTGTTAATTTTTTAGGTCCTTATTTGTCCAGGACATTAAATGAAACAAATAATTTAACATATTTGTTTCACAAATAATCTTTTTGTTACTTAAACCATTCAATTATATTGGCACATTTAAATAGTTTTACATGCTTAACTACCAAATGACGTCATTATGGGTATGGTCTATTGAAGTACTTTTTTCTTGGTATATTTTATCAATGCATAGCGCGACTTTCCGCATGAGGAGCTTGGTAAACGGTACAGTCACATTTTTAATAGGCAAATCACTAAGACGACCAGATTTTAAAAAACCCACTTCACACCACCCCCTCTATGTACACTAGAAAATATTGCCAATTTTGACCTCGTTTTACCACAAGAATATTTAATTTCAACATGTCTCAGTTTCTTTTCATCTGTTATAGTTTTGATATTTGTAATAATAATAATAATGTCGATATACCTATAGTACTCAGGAGCCAAATCTGTCTTTTTATCAAAGGTTAGTAACATTTTACATAATTCCAAACACGTAAAAGACCTTTCTATTAATTACGTCATCCCCAGGTAACAACAAGGCTGGCAGACCCACCAATAGTCAGCAGTACCACTGGCTCGCTTTCCACATAGTTGTGACGTAATTACAAGAAGGACCTATTAAGACACACTATATTCAGACTTCATACCTTTCTCGCTAGCAAGTTCCATTTTGTCAAAGTTTCTAATTTTAATTTCCTGAATTACGTACTTCGACATCATATCGTGAGGTGCAAATGCTCTCATATCACTACAAAATATAACGATGAAAACAATTATTGCTTGTTTAATAACAAATACATTTCAATTTTTCATTCAGATTTCAGTTCATAGCGTGCCAAGATAAAAAAGGGTATTCTTTTACGTTTTGATCACCACAAATGTTCCGTTCTCTGATCCCAGTCCTAAATTCGTGATGAGATCAAATGTGGAAAATTCGTGACTCGTAAAATGAAAGGATAACTATAAGAAAGTACGCGCAAAAGAAGATATGGTGACTTTTTGCCCTTCGCAGACCATGACGTCTTCTGTAATCCATTACAGTACATAAACACAAAAAAAAAAAATGAAATCGATTTGATTGATATAATAAATAATTTGGATAAACGAGGATCGAGGGACCCCGATATTTGTAACAATTTTCATTCACTATACTCTTTTCACATGAGGACTGGGTTTGAGTCCAACTAACTGGGGATCAAACTCGGAACCTTAGAGGTGAAAGCCGAGTGGTCGGACCACTTCACCACCGAAGCCCCTATGTGATTATATCATGTGATATGACTAATAAATTATTGAAAGACAGATGCAGACCAGAAGTATTATTAAACTATGGTAGGTAAAAACTGACCTAACCACCCCCACCTGCCCACGCATACAACCCAACACTCTCCATTCCACCCTATATTTCTCTGAATTACAGTACATAAACACAAATTACAGTATTACAAATTAGTATTAAATTATAGTACAGTGAATTACAGTACATAAACACAAAAAAAATGAAATAGATTTGATTGATATAATAAATAATTTGGATAAACGAGGATCGAGAGACCCCGATATTTGTAACAATTTTCATCTTGATATCCGTACTCTTTAATACTTTTTCTTACATCTTATATAAAAAAAGTGTTTACTGACAAATGGATTACTGACAAGTTCCTGAAACCAGGATTCCTAGAATTCCAGTGAATTGCTCAAAACGGCAAATTCTGTTTATATAGTTTCAGATAGTGAAAGATCCCATTTTCCGCTTTTACCTGGACTAGCGACGCTGGTAAGCTAGCCCAGTTAGTTAGGTTTGCACTGCATACAAGCTTGTCATAATATAATTGCTATTTCCTATGTTTTTTTTATTAACTAAGCCACAAGGGCAGGGTCACCACAACAGCGTGAGCCAATTACTGTAGACCCATATTACTTATCCCACCCTGTCAACATTCCCTGTGGGAGGAAACCGGAGTACCCGAAGAAAACCCACGACTTTCGGCAGTGCGTTGACTATACTCTTTTCACATGAGGACTGGGTTCGAGTCCAACTTACTGGGGATGACCTTAGAGGTGAAAGGCGAGTGGTCTGACCACTACACCACTGAAGCCCCTATGTGATTATATCATGTGATATGACTAATAAATTATTGAAAGACAGATGCAGACAAGAAGTATTATTAAACTATGGTAGGTAAAAACCTAACCACCCCTACCTGCCCATGCATACAACCCAACACTCTCCATCCCACCCTATATTTCTCTGAATATGGGCCACAATTATCACAAACGTAGTAGGCAACATACTGAATGATTTCCCTTAAACAACCACTTGCCCCCCTTCCACCACTACCCCTTCTTACCTAAACCCACAGCCCTGGCTAGTCCCACTGCATCCTGCAGGATGGTTACTTGCCAGAATATGAATGGCTATTTTTGCCCACTTGATAGTATAATGTCACATGACTGATTGAATATTATGAGCTTAATAATAGCTTAATAAAAAACAATACAGCTTAATAATACAGCTTAATAAAAAACAATTTCCAGGGGGGATTCCCTAAATGACCAAAGCTTGAGAAGTTGAGTCAAACAACATTGAAAATAATATAGAAAAGAATATCCGCTCATACCATGAATATATACCCACATCTATGCCAGCACAATCATGGTCTCCGTCCATGTAACCTCACTGCCTCTCTGTCACTCCCTTTGCCCAACCTTATCTCTCCCATCCCAATCTCTAACCTCTTGAATATGGGTCATCCTGACAATATATATACAACCCATCCTGATGATATATATATATATATATATATATATATATATATATATATATATATATATATATATATATATATATATATATATATATATATATATATATATATATATATATATATATATATATATATATATATATAAATATATCACAAACTAAACTTTGTAAATTCAAAATATTTTTTATTATATTCACATCCCAATGTTTCGGGGCATGCCCCTTCTTCAAGGATGATCCCAACGTTTCGGGGCATGCCCCTTCTTCAAGGATGATATTCATCCTTGAAGAAGGGGCATGCCCCAAAACGTTGGGATGTGAATATAATAAAAAATATTTTGAATTTACAAAGTTTAGTTTGTGATATATTTATATCGATAATGCTATTAAACTTATTTGGAGAGGGGTTTGTTATATATATATATATATATATAAAATACTGTATCTCCCATCCAAACTTCTAATTCCTTGAATATGGGTCAAAATTATTACAAAACTATGTAGGCTACAAACTAAATTATTATCTCAACACCTATCTCCCCCTCCTACATAACCATCTCATTCCTGCCACCTCCCTCTCCTCCCCCCCAACAAAACCCCACAAAAAATCAAAACAACACAGTGCAAGGAATTTGGCACGAATATATTTTGTACACTGAAATGCAACAACTTCAAATGCAGAACTTCAAAGACAAAGGCTCTAGTTTCAATTCTTCGCTAAAAATACCTTAATTGTACAAATTTGGTTGAATTTGACTAAACAACCCCTTCCTAACCTTTGTAGTTAAAGTACAAAAATATTTGTTAAAGTCATTCTTAAAGTATGCATTAAAGTCAGTCGGCAAAGTTATAAACACATTTGGTCGTCTGTTTGCTTTCGGCCAGTTCTGCCGCTTCGGTTGCAGTCAAAAGCAAGCGGAATATTCATTATTGGCCAATATACAGTAAAAAAAACATCTACAAATTTTCGTCAAATTACATTAAATAACCATTTTCTAAGCTTTGTAGTTCTTTAAAAAAGATACTAATTTAAAAAGTACAAAATATTTGTTAAAATATGCTTACATGTAAACGTGCAATTTCGGTCTGTCAAAAGAAAAAACCCAGAAAAACTGAATTACTGAATGAATTGTATAAATTTTCGTTAATGTACGCTAAATAACCATTTTCTAAGCTTTGTAGTCCTTGAAAATAAAATAAAAGGCCAAAATATTTGTTATAAAGCATGCTTAAATCTCAGTTGTCAAAGTTATAAATAATATACATCTGCGACCTTCGTATTCGATTTCGGGCTGTCAAAAACCAAAAATAACTCGCTAAAAATACCTCAATTGTACAAATTTTTGATAAAATACGCTAAATAACCATTTCCTAAGCTTTTTAGCCGTTGAAAATAAAGTAAAAGGCCAATGTTGTTCAGGGATGCTTTAATATGTTAGTTGTCAAAATTATAAAATTAATACATTTGGCCTCCTTCGTGCATTCAACCAGTACTGGGTTGTGAAAAACCAGAAAATATTCGCTAAAAATACCCAAGTTATACAAAATTTCGCTAGGTTACGCTAAATAAGCATTCCCAACATCTTGTAGTCGATAAAAAGAAAGGAAAAAGTCGAAACCTTGTTGATAAACCTTGTTTAAAAAGTCTTCAAAGCGAACACATGTGACCGTCTTCGTGAATTCGGTACCGCCGCTTTGGCGTGTCAAAAATCGCAAAATTTGACAAAAAAAGAACAACTTTCATAAATTATTACCTGTAATGGGGGAACACCTGTTATACCACTTCTTTCTTGTCTTTTTCCGCATTCTGTAAGATTGTTTTACCGTTTTTTTTTTATGATTGAAGGCAGAGATAGTTGAATTAGACGTGTGGCCATCAAAAATCTTATTTCTTGTTCCCGCTTCAGCGCTCAAATCGACCGTTGATTGGTTACTCACATTAATAACTTAATTAGCTATATTTTTCTATATTCGCTCATGTGAAATACGGTCAATTACGTCTAAATGATGAAATATTAATTATAATTGATTTATATTTTAAATTAATCAGTCAAATGTTACTTTGAACATTGCAAAATGAAGTTTGATAAACCTAGAAGTATTGAACTATGCTATGATTTTACCCAGCACCTACCCCCTACCCCTACCCTCATTCCAACCTCCTTTTCCCTGAATAGGTCTCACTTCATGAAAAAAATATCAACCAATAAAATTAAAATTTTACCAATGTTCCCCTGTCTTCTCCAGACCAGATTTTACTACTATCTAGCACCCCCCCCCCCCTACCTCCACCCCTACCCATCTAGACTTCAATCCCTCTGGAAAGGTCTCCTTTCCTTTCATAAAAAATAACTCTGAACACTTCATCATAACTCTCCAAAATTTCATCTATTACAGGGCTATGATAAGCAACAAACTGACCATGAATAATTTACACCCTCACTGCTCCTCCCCTATACCAGTAAGTCTATGCACCCCTCATGTTGAATCACAAAACCTCTAAAATTTTACACTTTGCTTTAAATACAATATTTTCTGTCAAATATTTATCCAATATATCTATGAAAACATCAAAACAGAGTGCTAAACACAATTATATGGCTGTCCCATCTCACCCTATATCTCTTTATATCAAAATCTGATATATATATATATATATATATATATATATATATATATATATATATATATATATATATATATATATATATATATATATATATATATATATATATATATATACTCCTTCCAAATTCCAATTACACTGCACGCCTCCCTCCAACCTCCTTCCTAACTACAACTACCACTACAAACCCACCACCTTTGCCCAACTTATTTAATACTGTATCTCCCATCTAAACCTCTAATTCCTTGAATATGGGTCAAAATTATTACAAAACTATGTAGGCTACAAACTAAATTACTATCTCAACACCTATCTCCCCCTCCTACATAACCATCTCATTCCTGCCACCTCCCTCTCCTCCCCCCCAAAAAAAAAAACCCCACAAAAAATCAAAACAACACAGTGCAAGGACTTTGGCACGAATATATTTTGTACACTGAAATGCAACAACTTCAAATGCAGAACTTCAAAGACAAAGGCTCTAGTTTCAATTCTTCCCCAAAAATACCTTAATTGTACAAATTTGGTTGAATTTGACTAAACAACCCCTTCCTAAGTCCTAACGTTTGTAGTTTTTTTCAAATAGAGGTAAAAGTACAAAAATATTTGTTGAAGTCATTCTTAAAGTATGCATTAAAGTCAGTCGGCGAAGTTATAAATGCATTTGGCCGTCTGTTTGCATTCGGCCAGTTCTGCCGCTTCGGTTGCAGTCAGAAGCAAGAATATTCATTATTGGCCAATATATTGTAAAAAAGCATCAAGAAATTTTCGTCAAATTACATTAAATAACCATTTTCTAAACTTTGTAGTTCTCTAGGAAAGATACTAAGTATCTGTTAAAATATGCTTACATGTAAACCAACTAAAATAACTGAATTACTGGATGAATTGTATAAATTTTCGTTAATGTACGCTAAATAACCATTTTCTAAGCTTTGTAGTCCTTGAAAATAAAGTAAAAGGCCAAAATATTTGTTATAAAGCATGCTTAAATCTCAGTTGTCAAAGTTGTTAATAATATACATCTGCGACCTTCGTATTCGATTTCGGGCTGTCAAAAACCAAAAATAACTCGCTAAAAATACCTCAATTGTACAAATTTTTGATAAAATACGCTAAATAACCATTTCCTAAGCTTTTTAGCCGTTGAAAATAAAGTAAAAGGCCAATGTTGTTCAGAAATGCTTTAATATGTTGGTTGTCAAAATTATAAAATTAATACATTTGGCCTCCTTCGTGCATTCAACTAGTACTGGGTTGTGAAAAACCAGAAAATATTCGCTAAAAATACCCAAGTTATACAAAATTTCGCTAGGTTACGCTAAATAAGACTCCCAACATCTTGTAGTCGATAAAAAGAAAGGAAAAAGTCGAAACCTTGTTAATAAACCTTGTTTAAAAAGTCTTCAAAGCGAAAACATGTGGCCGCCTTCGTGAATTCGGTACGGCCGCTTTGACGTGTCAAAAATCGCAAAATTTGACAAAAAAAGAACAACTTTCATAAATTATTACCTTTAATGGGGGAACACCTGTTATACCACTTCTTTCTTGTTTTTTTCCGCATTCTGTAAGATTGTTTTACCGTTTTTTTTTATGATTGAAGGCACAGATGGTTGAATTAGACGTGTGGCCATCAAAAATCTTATTTCTTGTTCCCGCTTCAGCGCTCAAATCGACCGTTGATTGGTTACTCACATTTTAACTTAATTAGCTATATTTTTCTATATTCGCTCATGTGAAATACGATCAATTACGTGTAAATGATGAAATATTAATTAAAATTGATTTATATTTTAAATTAATCAGTCAAATGTTACTTTGAACATTGCAAAATGAAGTTTGATAAACCTAGAAGTATTGAACTATGCTATGACTTTACCCAGCACCTACCCCCTACCCTCATTCCAACCTCCTTCCCCCTGAATAGGTCTCATTTCATGAAAAAAAATATCAACCAATAAAATTAAAATTTTACCGATGTTCCCCTGTCTTCTCCAGACCAGATTTTACTACTATCTAGCACCCCACCCCCTACCTCCACCCCTACCCATCCAGACTTCAATCCCTCTGGAAAGGTCTCCTTTCCTTTCATAAAAAATAACTCTTGAACACTTCACCATAACTCTCCAAAATTTCATTTATTACAAGGCTATGATAAGCAACAAACTGACCATGAATAATTTACACCCTCACTGCTCCTCCCCTATACCAGTAAGTCTATGTACCCCTCATGTTGAATCACAAAACCTCTAAAATTTTACACTTTGCTTTAAATACAATATTTTCTGTCAAATATTTATCCAATATATCTATGAAAACATCAAAACAGAGTGCTAAACACAATTATATGGCTGTCCCATCTCACCCTATATCTCTCTATATCAAAATCTGATATATATATATATATATATATATATATATATATATATATATATATATATATATATATATATATATATATATATATATATATATATATATATATATATATATATATACTCCTTCCAAATTCCAATTACACTGCACGCCTCCCTCCAACCTCCTTCCTAACTAGAACTGCCACTACAAACCCACCACCTTTGCCCAACTTATTCAATACTGTATCTCCCATCTAAACCTCTAATTCCTTGATATGGGTCAAAATTATTACAAAACTATGTAGGCTACAAACTAAATCATTATCTCAACACCTATCTCCCCCTCCTACATAACCATCTCATTCCTGCCACCTCCCTCTCCTCCCCCCCAAAAAACCCCCCACAAAAAATCAAAACAACACAGTGCAAGGAATTTGGCACGAATATATTTTGTACACTGAAATGCAACAACTTCAAATGCAGGGGCCGGTTGTATAAAGCTCTTAACTGCTTTTTAACTACCCAAAAAGTAGTTAAATAGTGGTTAACGTTAACCACGTAGTTAGGTCGGTTGTACAAAAAAGCAGTTAGTGTTAACTGCAGTTAAAAAGTAGTTAAAGTTAACTTTCCTCAATGGCATAGTTAACTTCCCAAAACCTAGTTAAATATGGCGGCTGTATTAAGAGTGATCAACTTTCATGAGCGAGATAATACTGAAAGGCAACGCTTACCTAGAGTTTTTAATTGTCATCTTCCCTAGGAAGATTTCTCAGTTGAAGAACTCCTAAAACGCTATAGATTTGGCGGAAAATCCTTGCTTTTTACAGCGTGACTCATCGACCAGGAAGTGAGACCACTAACAAAGCAAAACCAGGCTCATCGCCTAAGACTCATAATTTTAGCAGTGGTAGTGGTTGGTGGTCTTGCTGCAGGTCGTCCACCTGTTTTCCTTTGAGACTGCATTATCCCAGAATTTGTTGGGTTTTTTTGTCAATTTGGGCCATGCTTTGCTATTTTCCCGAATTTCTATTGGTGTACGTTTTTCATAGCTGTTAATCTGGGAAGTAAATAGTTTCCCACAACTTTTGCTTTTTGGCATTTGTTATTGTGCTCGAAAATTGGCCCGGTAATGTGTCTAAATTTTGTTCAACTATATTAACCAGTAGGTTGCATTCTTCTGAATTAAAATTTTGTTTTCTTTTCTTTTCTTCCCTTATTTTAGAGTAGTTGCTTTTTGGGAAGACATTTTGAATTTGTGTGTATATGTAATTGAATAATTCAACTTAATGTAACTGAGTAACTCAAAATACCTGTAAGCTTGGCAACTGTGGTTACATGGGAAAATATGACCTTAGACATGATACAAATACATACAGTGTGACATGAGTTGTATATTGACTTTTGTTACATCTGACAACACATCAAATAAATATTGATTCTTGTGTATAACACAATATTGAAAAATATAGTGTACCATCTAATAGTGAATAAACTCATACAGATTGAAATATTTAAACTTTAACAACATTAGCCAAGTTGGTTTTAATCTAGGCCAACCCAGATTAGGTTTCATGATGAAAATGACTTGAGTTTATTTATAAATTTATCCACACTGCAGAATTTTCTACAAGATCTTGGGGGTGTAAAATCTAGGGGCAGGGGTGCAAAACAGTACAAAAGTAACCATGCAAATAGGTACCAAACACAGTAAAATTTAGAGATTTGGGGCAGATTTAAGTTTTAATTGCTTAAATAATGAAGCACTTCCCAGGGGTACTAAAAACTTTTCCCCAAAAAATCTTGGGGGCAACTCTGAACAACTCTGCAGTCTGGTAACTAAGGATAGTACAATTCACAGGATGAAAAATCAGATTTACAATACATTTTCAACCCAGTGCCAAAATGCAAATGCCATGCAGGTGCAAATTTTGTGTGAATCTGGTTTTTCATTTTATGTATGTGTTTCAAATGATCAAATTTGCACTATATAGCAAATGTTTTGCCTTCACAGAATTTGCATTTTGGCACTGGGTTGAACATGTATTGCAAATATGATTTTTCATCCTGTGACTCTGTAAGGGCCAGTCATTATTCATGGTGGAAGTTTGCACCAAACAGAAATGTCTTCTCTTGCTAAAAACTTGCTGATTAAACCATTAAAATATTGAAGTAGTTTCTGTAACAAACTGCCACCTATAGCCAAAAGCTTTACAAAAGGATACCATTAAGTTGTGACAACTTCTATGACATGAGTTTGATAACTGCTTGTTTAATTAATTAATAGGTGACAGTGTAACCCACACTATAAACAATGACCAGTCCCCCAATATCTAGTAATCCATTTCCAGTACATGTCTTGACTTCGCTTTTCTTCATTAGCATATGTTTGCAAACTAAACATTTTAATATCTTTACACAAATCTGCTTGGCACTCTCGATACAGTCAGTGAGTCACACAAACAAATTACACAATTTAGCACATGTGACGTCCAGTGATCCAGACAAGTTTTGGCCAGTTTTAAGGTCGAAATTTACAAACCAACGAAATAGTACTTTCTTCAATAATGGTGAATGTTTGTATTTGTACGAAAAAATGTATAACGGTTGCTTTTATCACAGATGAGGCGCATTCTTCTGCAATTATTTGAATCGAATTTGTTAGCCATTTTTAAACAAACAATACTTAATTTATTGCTGCCGAGCGCCAGCGAGGCAGCACACTATTCTTGACGTTACACGAAGTTCTTGCTTTTTCGTGTCCAGTTCCCCGGCCGAGTTATATTTAGTCGAAATCTCGATTTTTGCGGTGGAGATGTCAGCAATTCCGGGGGAAAATTAAGTATTCAGGTTGGTTTTTAAAATGAGGGGGTTGGCCCGGAAAATTAAGTATTCAGGTTGAATTTTCTTAAAATATGCCTGGTGTATGTCGGAAAAACTCGGAAATTTGATCAATCTCGATTCAAATTGAAAGCTGAAGAAATATTACTAACGTGTCAGCTATAGCCTCAACAAGACATTACAAGCGCCTCAGCTATAGACCACAAAGTCCGACTTCAAATGGCAACGAGTGTTTGTGCGTCCGACTTCAATTCAAATTGATTACATGTCGATTAAAACTTAAAGCTCAAGAAATATTACAAACGCCTGAGCTATAGACTCCAAGGTCCGACTTCAAATGGCAACGAGTGTTAGTGTGTATATTCATATACTCATGTTGTTCTGCTCAATTAATTCTTTTATAAAATGTTAGCTATAGACCCCAAAGTAAGCAATATTACTATTACTAACGTGTCACCTATAGACCCAACGAGTGTTTGTGTGTATACTGATATGCTCATGTTATTCTGCCCAATTAATTCTTTTGTAAAATGTTAGCTATACAGACTGCAAAGTAAGCAATATTACAAACGTGTCACCTTTAGGCCCTAAAGTCTGACTTCAAATGACGACAAATGTGTATGATTTTGGTGTAAAACTGTGCACCAAATTTCATTTTGGTAAGGTCATTTTTGATAGTGAACACACTGATAACTGAATTTCCATCTCCAAAGTCTGATTTCAAATGTGGATAACTTTGATTAAAATTTCAGTCTACGATTACAAAAAAATATGTCCACATGCACATTTTCCTAGGGCTAGAATGTATTGACAATGTCAATTGAAAATTTTCAGTCCATGATTACAGAAAAATATGTCCACATGCACATTTTACTAGGGTTAGGATGTATTGGCAATGTCAATTGAAAATTACTGAATAAAGATGACACAATCAAGATGAGAAATTTTAGCAGAATAAAGTAATAAACACAAATTGGCCCCCGGCTATGTAAGTCTATTTTTTAAAAGACATCTATTTGGTTTCTTAAATTAAAGATTTTGCACTGCAATGTATTATTCGGAAACTATACAGCTGCCATTTTAATTGTGGATTAACTATTAAAGCACCATCTGGAGGACTCAGAGTTGTTAGGGTTGGGATTAAATATTCAAGTTCTGTGCAATTAATTTCTTTTAGAAAGTGTCAGCTGTAGACCTCAAAGTAAAAATATTACAAACACGTCAGCTATAGAACCGTCCATATATTCATGTTCTGCCCAATTAATTTTTTTTCTAAAATGTCAGCTGTGGACCCCAAAGTAAAAAATATTACAAACACATCAGCTATAGAACCATTCATATATTCATGTTCTGCCCGATTAATTTCTTTTAAAAAATCAACCTGATGTCAGCAGAGCCCCTCATAAAAATACATAAAAATACATACATAAAAATATTAAATGATTCCACTCTTGAAATACTTTATAATGACTTTTTATTTATGAAATATAAACATTTTCCCCATGACAGTTGCCCAAAATCACACTTGTTGCAACAAGTACATAATTTACTCAACTTTGCAAACATTTAATGAATAAAAGTATTGACTAATTTCACTCTTCAAATACTTTTTAAAGTAACGTTAACTTTCCATTTACAAAAAATAAACTATTTTCCATGTTGAGAAAAAATTATTGTGACAAAATGAGTGGAAATTGGAAAAATGAGTTCTTCCAAACTCTACTAGTAATGGTACAACTGTATATCAACACAAAAAAATATTTTATAGTTTTTACAATATAGCACAAAGCTACATCTTTAAAATAAAACTTAGAAAAGAGCAGCAATAGGTTCCTATGTTGACATTGTTAGAATATAATAATTAATTTTTCAATAATTTATGCAAGTAGGATTCAGTTGATTGGTTAATATTCGAGCAATAGTCAGCACGAGGCTGTCTTCTGTTGAAGTCAATTTGTATTGTATCTAGCTGTATCACATATGTATTGCTGTTGTTATTTCACTGTAAATAAATACAATTGTTAACAGACATTTGAGTTATTTGAACATGGTTCTAAGTCAAAATTGAAGAGTGAAATTTTGCTGTATTATAAAGTTAAAAAGACACTACATGTTTTAAATCTACCAAATGGATGGAATTCAGTTTATCATAAATTATGCAATGGGATGGAATCTTCAAAGCACAGTATGGTTAAATCACCATACTTCTTTTCAACCTTCATCGTGGATGCCAGCAGGAGCATTGTATCCCAAGCTTACCCTAACAAGTTACCCTAACAAGTTATTAGACAATAATGATGGCCATTAATGATGACTACATGTTAAATAAATTTGGAACATCTACATGTTGCACAAAAAATCAGACAATGGACTATCATAAACTATCTAGAACTAATATTTCAAGAAAGAACTTATCTAACACCTTGGAGGACATATTTCCTTCATGACGTCTTGAAGACTGAAATAATAGTATGACTTCTATTCATGTTTAATGGCAGTTTAGAATTATTATCGGCACCAAGAATCACATGACATTACACAAAGTAATGTACTTCACAGTGCACTATGTAATTGCACGTTGTAATTTCAACTATTTTAAACAAATTAAATTCATTCATACAGTGTGTGGCTGTGTGTAAAATTATGTTAAAAGATTAGTGTAATCAAGGCGTAGATCGTACGGCAGCACTTTCCTTGCGATAGTAACTTCTAGTTTTAATTTAATTTATGTCAACTGCCCCACGCGAGCCACACGCAAGTTAACTACGTGTTAGTTAACTATCCGACTAACTGCGTTTTGTGCAACGCAGTTAAGTCGTGCAGTAGTTAACTAACTACGGTTAGGGATTTAACTAGGGTAGTTAACGCTAACTGCAATTAACTTTAACTACTTTTTTATACAACCGGCCCCAGTTGTTACTTTTGATTATCATTTTTCTACGCGTAATACAAGGGTATACAAAATTTGCCAAATTTGCAAGGCTATATTTTCTACAGTTTACAACATTTCACAACCAAACTTCGCAACTTTAGTAAACTTGGGATGCTCTTTCAAGCTATGGTGATATTTTTGCTTATTTCCATTTTTTTCAAAATTTTGTCTGAAAGGGGAAAGGTCCATTGTTACTGTTTAAAATGATCAAAACTGAGTCCGTTTCACGTGTAATAAACGACTATTTACAAGTTTTACCGCTTTTGTACATTTGAAATCCTGAACAAGCTTCTACGTCACGAAATTGGTATGTTTTATAAGAAAATGATAAAACGTGCATCAAAACATGACATAACATGACATTTGCAGTTACAGAACCGTCGGGTTTTTCATCTAAAGGGCTTCCGATTCAAACGGCCAAACGTCACGTTACAAGCGTAAAAAAACTCGGGAAAATGTTTGCGCTTGGTGCTTGAACGCAAATAGATGTAGCCAGTTCTTGCGCAGGCCACCGCACCTTAATGCGCGTATTATGCAAACTGTAGTACAACACGGATGCCAACCGAACTCATGTAGTATACTGTAGTACAACAAGGCTGCCAGCCAAGACTCTAGTAGTATACTGTATTACAACACGGCTGCCAGCCAAGGCTCTATTAGTATACTGTAGTACAACATGGCTGCCAGCCAAGACCCTAGTAGTATACTGTACTACAACACGGCTGCCAGCCAAGGCTCTGGTAGTATACTGTAGTACAACACAACTGCCAGCCAAGACTCTAGTAGTATACTGTAGTACAACACGGCTGCCAGCCAAGGCTCTATTAGTATACTGTAGTACAACATGGCTGCCAGCCAAGACTCTAGTAGTATACTGTAGTACAACACGGCTGTCAGCAGAGCTGTTGTGGTATACGACAAGCTGACATCAACCCAGCTAATTAGCTGAACATTTTTGCTGCATACTTTTCTATTTCAACGTGTATTTCAATTTGTGCTTGCACGCATATTTGGTCAGCGCAGAACTAATTGCTGCTGCTGCAGCCTTCCTATTATATTCATAAGATTGATTAGGCAAATCACTTCGCCTATTTAACATATCTTACGAAAGCTGGACGAATATTTCATCTACCGCCTGTCCGAAATCGCCAACGATAAACGACAACACAATTTAATACAAAAGGCAATCACGTAATATCCTCAATCAATGGTTTCTTAATCTTCTCTGGTTTCTTTAACACCAAATTACTTTCATTGACCTCGTCCAAATCAATGTCTGAATCAAACTCTTCCTTGCAATCGCTGTCAGACAAACTGTCTCCATCATCCAGTTCTACCAATTGTATATCCTACATGAAAACACAGACATATTAAACAGTCAAGGGATGGGCTTGAGAAATGGACCAGTAGATTTTATGGGAGGGGGGGGGGGTGCGCTGTCAGCAATGACAATATGTTGTGCACTTGAGTCTTGTTACTCTTAATCATTTGTGTTACCCGCCCTTCAAAATACAGGAGTAATCTTTGCATGAAAATCGGGCTGTCCCGATATTCTGCTCTGAGGTTGTCCTTACTCTTGGTTGCTGCATAAGTGTATAATACTAGAATAATAATACTAGAAATGCTCGGAAAATTATACTTCCTTTATGCAAAACTAATATTCGTCAATTTTCAGTTATTTACCAGGCTCCGAGACTGTTTAATTCTTTACCAGAAGAGATAGTAAGTTGTTTCACATTGAAATCGTTTTCGAATGAACTTAAAAAATTCCATTTGCAATCGTATTAATTGGTGTTGCAAAGCTTGATTGGTCATCGAATTATTGTTTGTTAGTGTGTAAATCTATTTTGTTTTGTATTTTGTAGTTATGTAAGGGAGTCAAGTTCATAAGCCTTTAGGTTTCCTTTTGACTTCCTCACCACGTATATTATTATCATTGAGTGTTTTAGTTACGTGGTAAAATTTATTCATTATTCATATTCATATTCACGTGTATGGTCGAGGCTGGGTAGCTTGTCGGTTTCCCATAAAGTAAAATTTTTATTGCTTGGTGACCCAAGTTTAAATGTAGATGATAATATAGAATTATTTAAAAATGTTCAGCAATATATTAAGTTATCCGAACGTTTTCGATAAACAAGCAGGAAACCTTTCATGTTATGCCAGCTTCTTGCATGTTCAAAATTTTCATCACTACTTCTTCTTGCTTCCTTTTTAAAAAAATTATGTAAATGTTTCGTGACGTAAGCCCCTCGATGAACTTGAGAGCTCTTGGGTAAACGTCATTCATTAAATATGTTTAAAAAAATTCATGATCATACATGTATAGGACTGAAGCAATAATGAAAATATCAAACATGATACTCAGATACTGTACATGCAAAGGACTTTAGGACTTTACCGGGATTTCAGGACTGACTCCTCAAACTCATCAATTATGCAATTCAAAGTACTAGTACCTTGAAAAATTTCAAACTACTAGTACGTTGAAAAATTTCAAACTACTAGTAGTTTGAAAACGAATACTTAATCAGCCCCGCTGTCCCCTAAGACATTTCAAATCCACCACCTGCTTTTAAGACACTTTTCCTCTAGTTTCAAAACACTAATTAAATATGTATTTCTTTTGAATTCCCTTCATGAATTATTAATTTTAGAAATTTAAAATATAATTTTGTGGAAACACCACATAAATTCACCATGCCAACATACAAGGAACTTATCATTCCATATTTCTCATCACTTTTCTATAAGACTGGAGTTGCTGACACATATTTAAAATGAGATCTATTACTAATACCAAAAATTAATGCTCCATCCGTTAGAATGTTAGAATAGCGATCTATACTTCTCATATTACCATATTAATACAAGGTCCATCTTCATCGACATTCTCTATGTTATGATCGGCTGTACTAGATAGTTCTTCCTGTGCTTGTTTCATCATCGGTAGAAAGTCTTTCACTTGTTTTAGAGCTAGAAAGAATTTGGATTTTAAAATTTATGACATGATGAAAAATAGCTTTAAAGAGGTTCATGAAGGAGCAAAATGGAAGCTGAGAATTGTCTATCTTTTTGCTGGGAAGCAAGCCTTGAATAAATATTTTCAGTTGACGGACACTTTGTCCGTCAACTTCTTCAGTTCCAGTTATGAGCGCCAGCGATCTCCAAAATGTTTCGATATTTATGCTTTTACAAAATGCTATTTACTCTGGAGGTTTTCTGGCGTTCTTCTACATTTAAATTTACAAGATTAATTTGATTTGTTCGGAAATTTTGACCGACGTGGTTTTGCACATGTTGCTTATCAGGCGAACAAAAGTTGTTTTCACTGGTATTCCTGCCAGACATAAACATTTTATCGCCGGACATTTTTTGTGGCAATAAAAATCTTCCACCGGACGAAATGTCCGGCAGATCGAACGTTTTGCCGGACAAAACTGAATTTTGGCCTTTTTCAACTGGACAAATGTCCGATGTCCGGCGCTATTTCAAGGCTTGGGAAGATAGGATTCTATGCAATGGGATTGGAATTCATTGGGCAAAAAATAGAGAATGAGGATAAGATTAAGATTTAAGCATGACAGCGACTGGGATTGTGGGCCTTGTGCGAATAGGAACAGGGACGCCCCCCCCCCCCAGGACCCACTTCAAATAGCCTGAACTAAGGAGTTTTTTGATGTGTAGTGATGATCAATTTCAGGTGATAACTATAATGTGCGAATTGATAATTTTTTTCTTCATGTTGCCTTTTTTGTTAAGATGGAATGATTGTTTCTAACTGCGGTAAAAGTGAAACTATCAGAAATTATAGGCAGTTTCAATAACATAGACTGGTATAAATGAACATTTCATGAATTAGTTACGAGAGCCACCCAGTATTTTAATAAAATACAAAAGAATAGTAACTCCGAACAACATTTTGATTGTTTTATTGAATCGACGTTTCGATTAAATTGTAGTCATCATCAGGATTGATGACTACAATTTAGTCGAAACGTCGATTCAATAAAACAATCAAAATGTTGTTCGGACTTACTATTCTTTTGTATTTGATGAATTAGTTCCACGAGAAAATGACACTTGGTAATGGTAACATAAGACCATAGCTAGCTCAAAAAAATCTGGGTCGTTTATCTTAAATACTTCAATTTTATGTAAATATCATACTGCTATAGCTTGCATATCTTAGACTACAGAATTCGACATTCCCCAATACAGATCCATACAGCATCTACGGATTCTCTGGAGCGACAGCGCGAAGTCACAGGAAACTTTAAAAATTCGAGCAAGAAAATATAAAAGATGCCTCATCATCTCTAAAAAAAGCTTTAAAGGTTGTTTGTCAGCATTATTCGTTCCATGTTTCATAATTAACTAGTGTTCTTTATCACATTGTCCCTCTACAAGATCCAGGCATGCTGTGGGGTCTCAAGCTCAATTAGAAAGTGGCTAAAATATACAACCGAAATGCCACAGACTTTTTGCAATTTGATAGTTTTTCCACCTTGTTGAAACTTGTCAACAAGTTGCAACAAACTTGCGAATTTTATTAAGTGAGTCAAATACTCAAAGTGTCTGTCAAACTCAGACTTGTTACAACGTGTTATTTGCTACTTGATATTGCTATTTGCTATTTGCAAACTGCATTTCGAAATGCGATTACACTTTCTCACGCATAATACAAAAGTATACAAAATTTGCAAACTTCACAGGACTATATTTTCCACATTTTACAATGTTTTGCAACCAAACTTCACAGTTTTACTAAGTTTAGGATGCTCTTTTCAGCTGTGCCAATGAATATTCCCAATTCAAAAGTTTATCTAAAAGGGGAATGGTCCATTGGCGCATTACAAAATTGAGGATATAATCACAAATCTACAACAATTTCACACTACACAAAGTAACCTCGCAATCGCTGCTGGCTTTCGGAAATAGCGGGCTCGCCACAAGCTTCTTTGTTCTTTTTTTGTGTGTGGAGCCCATTGAAGTGAATAAAACTGGAACGCTAACTCAGGGGGGGAAGTTGAAGCCGTGTTTAAAGCTTTCTTTGTAGGTAGACCCAGTCCCTTTTGAACAATTTTTTCCAAAATATACACATTTTATAATCAGAAAAAACTTGCCCAAAAATATTACATAGAACGCAAAATTTGATTTATATCAGTTCTTTGACAAACGAGCTTAATAATCGCAAACCAAACGAAGCACAAAATAGCAAAAAAACACGAAAAAACACGACCATAAGAATGAAAAGTCCCCAAAACCGCGCGTTTTAGGGCCCTTTTTCTGAGTTTTTGAAAGTTTGAAATAAAATTAAGACGTCAAACCTCAAGAACTATTTAAACCCATGTAAAATACAACTGTATGCCAAGTTTCATGAAGATTGAACTTTAAACATTTACATAAGATGCATTTAAAAAATTACAGAAATATTGTTTAAAAAACATAATATAAACATTGGACGCTGACGTCAGAGTTTGTCCGAGTTTTCATAAAAAAACTTAAAAAGCTATATTATACAGAGGAAAAAGATAAAACCAACGTATATAGGGTATGCCTTACAATTGTGTTGTTTGTGGAAGCAGGGGTAGTAAAAATAAGGAAAACGAAGAACCAATAGGGCATGTAGCCTATCACAGGTAAGTCTATATGTGCATAAATATACCTATAAATAGATAAAAAAAAAATCATCACACACAGTGTATATATGCATATAATGGTATAGCATGACAATTTACATTTACAATATAGTAATATATAAATTTTAAGGTTCCCCTTAAAGAACAAGGAGCTGTTAGAAAAATGGGAGAAAGTGGTCAAGAGAGTAAGAAATGGTGGAAATGAATGGAGAGCAACACAGCATAGTTTTATTTGCAGCAAGCATTTTGAAAAGGATGACTACATTAAACCACCAACAGCTGATTCACTTTCATGCAGGCTTAAAAGGAATGCCATACCCTCATTATTTAAGATACAAGAACCAATCCATATCTCAGAGGAAGCAAAAGAACGACTGCAAAAATGTGAGAACACACCGGTTTACACCGGGCAGAAACGAGCCAGGCAGCAAGACACCACCTCACAGCCAGCGAAAGTACAAATAAACATGAATTATGAAAAAGTCTCTAGGCCGAAAAGCAATGATACAGAAATATCGAAAAGGCAATTGAAGTCTAAAATTAGAAACTTACAACAACAACTGCGTCGATGCAAATCAAAAATTGCCAACATGTCAGATCTGATCACCAGCTTAGAGCAGAATTTGATTGTCAAAACCGAAATTGCTGACAGATTACATGCTTCGTTCGATAAGTTGCAACTATCCATTTTCAACAATGCCAAAAACAACACCACCATCTCTCCTTGTGGTCGACGATACACCGACGACATCAAAGAATTCTCACTAACATTATACTTCTACTCCCCCAAAGCATATGAATATGTGAGGTCGATCATACCATTGCCAAACCCATCCTTAATTCGTAAGTGGTCAAGCTCAGTAGATTGCGAGCCAGGTTTCCTACAGGAGGCTTTCCAGTCACTGCAAAGTGAGGCAGAAAAAATACCATCCAAAAAAGATTGTTGTCTCATTATTGATGCCATGTCAATAAGGAAACAAACATTGTGGGACCCAAAGAAAGAAAAATACTCAGGTTTTGTTAATTATGGCCCAGTACCACCTGAAGATCCCGAAACCCTTGCATCTGAATCGTTAGTTTTCATATTGGTTGGAACAAGAACCCGGTGGAAGTGTCCAATTGGTTATTTTTTATCAGATAAGATGAATGCCAAAACCCAAGCACAGCTGGTCAGGTTGGCCTTGGAAAAAGCAGCAGATGCAGGATTAAGGGTATGGTCAATAACTGCTGATGGAACATGTGTCAATATCAGCACATTTACTCAATTAGGATGCATATTTAGTACAACATATGACTCTATGGTGACCACATTCAAACATCCATCACAGAATTACAATGTCTACATAATATTGGATCCATGCCACATGTTAAAACTTGCCAGAAATGCCCTCGCCAGCATGGGTTCTTTTCATGATGAAGACGGGGGTGAAATTCAATGGAAGTTCTTTCATCTTCTTCACAGTCTTCAAGATGAACAAGGGTTGAAATTAGGGAACAAATTCTCAGCACAACACCTAGAATATCAAAAACACAAGATGAATGTGCGTTTAGCTGCACAAACCCTTAGCTCATCAGTGGCAGATGCAATCCAATTTCTGGATGTTTCGATGAAGCTACCACAGTTTAAAAATAGTGGGCCAACAGTAAACTTTACAAGAGTTATCGACAGAACATTTGACATTCTAAATTCAAGATGTCCTCAGGCAAAGGGATATAAGCAGCCTCTGCAACCCAAATCAAAAGACACATGGGAAAATCACCTGAAATCAGCAGCAGAATATCTACTATCACTGGTTACAAAACAAAAAGGAAAAAATAAAAAGCAAAAGCTTCTTTCTACTCACAAGAGAAAAACATTTATTATTGGTTTTGTTGCCACAATAAAATCAACAATCCAAATGGCAAATGAAATGTTTTCACTTAAAGAAAATCCTTTTCACTATCTTCTAACCTATAAGTTCTCGCAAGATCACTTAGAGTTGCTGTTTTCTTGTCTACGATCAAAGGGTGGTTGGAATAACAATCCCAACAGCATGCAGTTGAAATACACCCTCAGACAAATGCTTTTCAGGAATGCAGTAAAAGCCTCGAAAAATTCTAACTGCATAGACTTTTCAGAAAGTTTTACCTCAGGAATAATTCCAATTTTCCACAAGAGAAAACACAGATCTCCACTTGTCGAAGAAACACCAGAAAATGATTCCGGCTTCACACCAGAAGAGCAGCTGCTTGTTGAACAGTTAGAGGAAAGAGGGCATTCAGAATTCATGGAAAACATTCTGTTTTACATCAGTGGATATATAGTAACCAAGTTGATAACATTAATTTCCTGCACAGCTTGTAGAAGTTCTTTAATTTCAAGTACGTCAACTCAATCACTCGATCATGATTACTGCGGTATGAAAACCACACAACATTCTGCTGCTCCAAGAGCCTCGGCGTTCACACTGTTCATCAACAGAGGCGGTTTAACCATTCCCTCGCAATCAGTCTTCGCTGTTGTCAAATATGCTGAACATATTTTTAAAGCGTTTGTCGCCAAGGATGGGAGACACATCAATTCAAGCGAGAAGCTACGCAGTAAAATGATCATGCAAGTCTGTCATCATTTCGTTGT
The DNA here is from genome assembly GCA_963855995.1 of Muricea muricata. Lineage (NCBI taxonomy): Eukaryota > Metazoa > Cnidaria > Anthozoa > Malacalcyonacea > Plexauridae > Muricea > Muricea muricata. Next base: position 10,314,815 of record OY979723.1, on the reverse strand, counting down.
CAATGAGTCGTGCCATTTGAATATCTTTGGAGATCATGATCCCGGAATGAACGAAGTTGGCTTCGATGAAGACCACAGGATGAAATTGATCAAGTATACTGCCGACAAGTACTTCACACTCCGACTGTTTACGTACGGCAAGCGTTATTGTCAAACTGTTGTTGAAAATGGAAAACAAAGCGACAGATTTCACTTAACCAAATTAATTTTGTTTCAAAACCAGTAAAATATAATAAATATTTGCACTTATCTTTGTGTGTTTTGCTGTCTTTATATGGCGTTGTTAATATTTAACCGACACGCGCTTTTCTGAATTATATTCCGTTTAAAATAACAAAGATCGTTCTCATTTTTACAATCTTTCAACTCCGTCCCATTTCTTATAAGCTGAAGACTTTTCTAAATTCATACATCATCCAAAACACGGAAGAAAAAGGCAGCAAAATTGTACTATTTTACATCGAACATATTTTGCCAGTTTCGATCGCTTCGAGCACGCTCCCTTCCCGTTTCCGGGGGGGAGTGAAAATCCATTTGGGGAAAACTGGCTTCAACCAATCATAGGGCTTAACTATAGCAGTTAGCGTTCCAGTTTTATTCACTTCAATGGTGGAGCCTTTGTGAGAAGAACGCGTGTGAAATTAATTCTCAACATCAAAACACCACGATCGAGCGACTATTTCGATATTTTTAACATACTTTTTACATTAACCTGTGGCAATGAAATACGTTCTTGTCCAGTGGAGTTCAGGAAATATCAAATCCAGTATTTTAACAGAAAACTATGTGCGCGATAAAAGTATGCTCCACGACTGCACGAAGGAAGGACTTATTTCTTTTGTGACTGTACAACGTGGAGATGTGTCGACCGTCAAAAATAAAGGAAAACTTGGCCGTATCGCTTGCATTAGCGGTTCGTAGTTTTTATCTCATTCAAATCCTAGAAATATGTTTAGTATCATATGATTTGTAGCAATTAGGCTATCAAGGTATCATATATGGTCCATGTATGTATATTATTAACATGTGACAAAATTACATTCTACAAGTCCATATATATTTTAATTTAACAATTTGTTACTTTGAAAAACTTCCATATTCCAGTCACAATGCAGGAGGCTTTCCAAAAATTTCAAGTCTGGCAGTAAAAAACTTGCCCATTCCATTAACCCTTCTTCACTTAGAATCTGTTTATGTGATCCCACCTAACTCGCATGGGGCAGTAGTGAAGATTCTTTGGTCATGTAAACTCTAGTGAGTGTATATGATTCCACTAATATCCCACCTTGGGGAGATTGTGGCATCTGTTGTCACCTATTTAAACACTCTTGGAAAGTTTCTCGCCAAAGCAAGATAAAAACATTCAAAAACAGGCCCATAGTTATTGATTTCCTTGTTTTTGCAGATGACAGAAAGCTCCTTGAAGAACATCAAAACCTATTGTTGTCTGAAGAGAGCGAGTTTGTTGAGGATGACATTGCAGTTATGCCTTCAAGCAGTCCCTTAAAGAGGCCAAGGTTGGATAATGGAGTTAATGGACATGAAGACTTGTCCTCTGCTTCCGGATTACGGCAGAAAGTATCCAAACTTATGGAGGAATTGTCATCTGAGAGAGCAAAAGTGAGGGAATTACAGACGTTAAACCAAACATTACAAAAATGTGAGTATTTAGCATAGTGTAGTTTTTTGCATTAATTATAACCTTCCGCATTATCAATTTAAACTTGATTTTCTAGGCCTTCCACAATTACTTCGAAATGCAATGCAATCAAGTAAAGTCATCACACAGCTGAGAACATGTCCGAATTGTGAGCAGTTATATGGGAATATCGAAGCTGATACATCCATTATAGATGATGAACCAAGCATGACCGCAGACGATGAACCATCTACCACAAATAGCATAGCAACTGTCACCACAATGCCAGCAATATCAACAATCACTTCGGAAGCCCGTTCATCACACACCAGCCCTCTTAACACACCTTCAAATATATCCATGGTAACATCCCCCAGCATAGTTAGTGTTCATTCGTTTGCTGGTAGCCCACCATCAACACCAGATACTGAATTTTCAGTGACACTACCTTCTGATGCAGACAACACCTCACTGAACACATCGGCTGCTGCTGCAACTGAAAATGGGAAAAATTGGCCACTTTCTTTAACCCCAAGAGCTAGCAGCAGATTGCTCACACCAAGAGCAGGAACTTCTACATCAGTAAGTAAAAAGCACTTCAAACATTTTCTCAGTGTTTGATAAATGAAGGAAAATTTTAAGATCACTACATGTCTGCTTCCCAGACCAGTCATATTTTAAGATCAACAATAACATTACATTGCTACAGCATAGGAAATATCAATAATCCATCATTATAATTGTAAATATTTTCAACGGGGGGGGGGGGGGGGGGGGGGGGGTTACACTTGTGAATGTTGTGAATAGATCAAAGTGACCAATGTGATAAAGTATGTATGCTAATCTACACATAGTATGACTAATTAAAAACAGCTCACATAATAAAAGGTAATCTACACTATATTGCATCATCCAGAATGACTTCGCTACGAGTTATGACTAGGCTTTAGTCAGTGCAAATTGATGACAAATAATGCTTACATAAAATACAATAGCTCAGATGACTTTCTGTATCATACTACTCTGTGACAATGCTTGTTCAGTGTAGGTTGCATATACATGAGAAATAGGCATATCAAGATAGTTTTCCCACAATTTTAGGAACAAACAAGTACACCTTTCACGATACCATTGGAGGTGTCATATGCAGCAACATACAGAAAGATGACATTGGCATTGCTGTGTCATTTCTTTGACAAAGAAACACTCAAGGTATCCAGTGTCACTGGTTCAGGAGGTTCTGCAGCAAAAGAGGGACGGCAACCACTGGACAAGGCAATTGTTGATTACATTATAGGTATAACTGGTCTACACAACTTTATATGTAACTTTTCAGGGTTTTCAGGCTTTTTGTTTTACTAATAGCTATTGTATGAAGCAAGATTAAACCTCTACATATAGTGGAAGCTTAAACCTCTGGTGAATTTGGGTGGAATTGAATGAAAGTGTAGCAAAATTTGAAGTTCACCAGCCAACTAAAATCCCTGCACTTGTGTAAAAAAGCCTTTTCAAAGGCATTTACCATCTACTAGTCAGACCACTATGATCAGCATTTTAAAAGCAAGAATGGCAGTTTAAAGAAAGAAATCATTCAAAAGTGGCGTTTTCAGACGTACTAAAGTTAATTTTAACATTACACTTGAATATGACAGCTAATTTACTCTTGAATTTTGCCAGTTTCTTTGCATGGTCAGACCATGTAAATGGTAGTAGGACACCCAATTGTTATCACTTTTGGCCCATTTATTCTAAAATACATTGATTGTTTGTAGATTATGTCTGTTACAAATTTCCAAATGCAAAAGCTACAGATATTAAGCAGGTGATGGCGCAAAAATTAAAAGATTCAAGGCGAAAAAAAGCTTTATGTTCTATGATAGTAAAACCTGAACAAATTGATAGACATGAATACTTTTAGCTTTGCAATTGCTGTACTAGATGTATAGAACATATTTAATAGTCACTGATATTTTGTAAATACTGTATATTGAAGAACAGAATATATTTTCTATATTTTTGCCAAAACATTTGATGGGTGCATGACTGGTATTCAAGATTGGTAAAACAGGATTGAACAATGTTTCCCTGATGACAATGTTAATGGTGGTCAACAATATTGTGCAGCATTGTTACACCTGATTCATACTCAGCCATATTTTGTTCAACATTGTTAACAATTATGAACAACGTGGAGCAATTAAAACATTGTTCAATCATGTTTTCATCAACTTTGAGAACAAGTGATAATTTTTTGACATCTACAGTAATACATGAAAATAAAAAAAATAGTAAACAATGAAAAATAGTAGGTAAACATTTTACTTCGTATAAAAGTTTGTAAAGTACACACAAAGGGAATAAGAAATAAAGTATAATACACAAAAACTATTGTCTCAGAAACAACCCTGACTCAATCCTTTTCAAGCAAATAGGAACTGATTTATAATTCTAGCAATGTACCCAAAAGTCTGTTTACATCTGCAAAAGTTAGGACTAAGTTTTGAAATATTTCTTTTGCAGAAACAGTGCAAAAAAGGTTTCCGGACGTTAAACCCAAGGCAATTAAAGGAACAATGGCCCAAAAATGCAAATATTTACGGTTGCCAAGAAAGAAAGACACTTCTAAAACTACAGACAATGATGTTACAGTTGTGGAATGAGACTTAAATAGTAAACAATATGGGCTATAGGTTAACAAAGTCTACATTATTTTTGTTACTCGGGTCTACATAATAATTATGGACTTCTTTATACTTTTCTCTTTTTGATAGATGTGAACAAGTGAACCAATCACAAAATGTTCTGGTGGAGAGTCATAAACTCAGAACATTTGTTATTAATCCACTCATTCACATCAATCAAGAATTGCAATAGAAATTGTAGGCCTTTTGTGGTGAAATTGCCAAAGTGTAAATAATCTTTAAACAAAGATTTTATCAATTATTTGTAAATAGTCCACTATAAATGTTGTGTTTTGATATAACTTTGACAAATGCATATCATTAAAGAACTTAAGGGGTATGACGTGTTAGTTGCTACATGTGTGCACTCAAAGACATAACAATTATGACATCATACTGGCTTGTTGAACTGGGAATGACTGGAATTCCTACACTCCCACATGAATTGGCCAACTTTGAGTCAACGAGAGAGATTAACATATGTACTGACACAGAATAAAAAATAAACAGAAGGCTCACTCGAGTTGGAACCTTTGAAGTGCAGTCGTGCATATCGCATTACGCATGTTCATTATGCAGGTTTTGGTCAGTCAATTGCATAAAAATAGGTGGGTGTGCTAGTCTGTTTGTTCCCTAAAACTGGGCACGCAAAATTCACGTGAATTTTTTATCTCGGGCGCACAATTTGCAAACTTTCCAGTCTGGCTGAATTTGCAAGCCCACTGTGCCAGAGTGCATTCCATGTAAACTCCATGCCAAAGATACGCCAATATTTACTATATTTACAATTGGGTTTTGATAAATCCACGCCGAAGATCTTCGGCGTTGAATGCATGGAATGCAGTCTGACCACTGTGGCCAGATTGGAAAGTTTGTAGTGTGCGGGCGAGAAATCGCCCACGCAGTTTTGATGTCTTATATATATTTTGTATTAAATTTCGTCAATTTCACCCACGCATTTTACAAATTTTCCAATCTGGCACTGCACGTGGTCCTACTGTTTATTTCCTCTATACTGTTAAACTGACTGCACAGTTCACATTGCACTTACCCTGGCATGTGGATGGTTTAAATGTCTTGCGCTGAGTATCTGCTTTATTTTTATCCAGTAGATATATATCAAATTCTAAAGTGTATATAAGAATAATGAATCCAGCATGAAATTGTCAAACGACTAAATCTAAATGAGCACTAATATATTCCATCCGATCTCTAGACTGTATCACTGTACTAAATTTACCAACCTCGTCTCGGGGCAACTTTTAGTAAATCTTTACAATTCTCTTTCACTGCCAAATTGTTATTTACACTTCTTTCTGGGCTGTTTTTCTCGATTAAACATTTCTGTACACTTTCATCGCCCCATTTCGCAGCCGCCATCTTTTAAATTTTACTTCCGAGCCCGCCATACTTAGAGTTTAAAACGAATACTTCAAATTGCGTGGCTTTAAAGTACCCATTCGGTCTCGGCAGAGTTCCCTTGGGAATTGAAATTCGGCCAATAGCAAGGAAGTGAAGGCACTATTGCAGCCAATGAAAAACGTCTTTTCCAAAAACAATACCAAACTTGCCCAATAGTATTAGCCGTTTCGCATCAGGTGACCTCTTGTCGAAGTGTTAAAATTTAAAATATTTTTGTGGATTTGTTGGTGTTGGGCATTGTTAGCTAGGTTTTTAATCTGAACTTCATGGAAAAATCAAAAGTTAAAGGGAAAATGGTGAATTCTCGACCACCACAAGGGACTACATGTGTTTTTGGTATATATTTTGTGTTTAAATTGGTATACATTTTGTGTTAATAGTTTAACGTTAAGAAAAGTTTGAAAAATCTTGTTGAAGTTGAAAACAACAAGTCATTTCTCGGGTTACTTCGCATTCAAGTGATTGCTTTTGGGAAAAAAAACGGTTGCATTGAGTCTTGTTTTGTACCTCTTTAGTTTAAATTCGTCTTGGATGGATAAAATACACAAGGTGAGAAACTAAATTTGTTTTAACATCTCCCGTTTTCAGCTGAACAAGAAATGTTGTAAATTTCGACCACGATAAACTTGCGAAGACATTCATATCCTGAAAAGACATTGAACTTCACTTTGTCTTTCGATTAAACTTCAGCTTTAACTGCGAGAAAACGTTAAATAAAAACATATACACTAGTTTTTAATTATTTTAAAACCATTTATCGTTTTTCAGGGGTTTTCTTTGAAGGCAGAATATGTCAAATTCTCGGTCTCGTGTGTAAATCAAATCGAACAAGAAGCTGACGCCATTTTGCTTGTGGATAGCAGGAGAAAAAACGCAACGCCTAAAGAAAGCTCTGTGATGTTCTAGTTTCGTTGAAAGACTTATGAGAAAACAAAGCTGCAACGTGTTATTATATATATATTAAGCTGTTAAATGTGCATGGGCTCTCAGAAAACAATGTTGTTCCAATTAATACAAAGTAAGTACTGTAAATCTGTAACATGTTACTTGACAGAATTGTTTTCAATTAATGAACATTGCCAATGATGTCATTGCGTTGAAAATAGTGAAGGATAGAATATAATAACTAACTCATTTTTTCAGCTTTGATGAAATTCAAGATAAAGAACTGCGACAGTGAAAAACTACCTACATTGGGTTAAGTATACCAGATTTTTAAATCTACATGTTATTTATGATGATCATGACTTAAATCATGGAAGCATACTGGAAAGACCCCTTCCCCCATCCAACCTCCGTGACTGCATGCTTTCCGATATAAGCATAATCTAGGCAGCTACAGCATATACATAGATGCATGTGCAACTGGGGATAGTTTGCCTATGATTTCGTCATATCCACACGCATAATTTTTCTGGCAAGTACATTTGTTCGAATTTCATTATAAATGTGTTACAGAAAAATGGTTTCTTCCGTTTTTATAAGCAACCAGGACAAAAACATAACTTCATTTGTTGCCTGAAATATACATGGCAACTTGCTTTTATGATTATATATTTCTGTGAACCAAGATAATCTAGCGCAAAGTTTTCTTATTTAAAATCACCGTTTATTTAACATTTCCAAAGTTCCTTATAAAATATCGTATGTGTACTTGGCAGAAACGAGCGCATGTGACGTAACAAAGCCATTCACGTTAGACAAGAGTACCACGACTTACACATCTATATATCCTTAATCTATCTAAGTGATCTGAAAACATGGAAAAGTACTGGCGCTAGTTATCAAAAAGAAATCCATTTTTCGAGCCAAACTAGCAAATTTTACTTTGGTTTCAAATTTCTGGTGGACTTGTACCTAGATGTCCTATAATTTTCTTTACTGAACATGATTACAAAGTTTCAACAAGTTTCATAACGGAAAATAAAAGATATAAGTGATTAAAAACAGCAAGATAAATTTTTATTCGGTAGCTCGTTCCAGGCCTTTTACTCACGGTCAGATCAGCTGGATGGCTACAGGGAGACTATCTTGGCACATGTTTGCGTGTCAAGAGTATGTATATTTGACAATAATTAGAACTTGGCAGAACTATTTTCTGAACAAAAATTTGCATTTCGCTAGCTAGTAATAATACCAATAAACAAGGCAACACATCATGCATAGATCCATTACATATATGCAATTACTTTGGGTGGTGAAAAAATTTGACAATATGATCAGTGTTATCAGCGACCTCTGCATGCTTTCATCATCTTATAATTTTTAAAGAAATTATAATTTTTCGCCGTGTAATTCACGCACACATAGAACTGCAGTAGTAATATTGATATATTAAATTTACTGTCAGGCGATAACATTATTTACAATTATCTATACTCCCATAACAAAATAAATTAACTCTCTGACAACTAAGGACTACATTCACCTATACTAACTTAACCGCGAGCATTTTATGCTATACTGTACTTAACGCGGTTACACATTTTATATCAAATATACACTCTACCACGCATGCACAAATACAAAACATGCATGTACAAATACAAAATGGCTAGAATATTTTTTTCTGTTTCGTCCACCTTCAGGAAACATGGCTAAGAAACAATGTTTCCTGGTTTGTCCGCCTTCAGGAAAACATGGCTAAGAATTTTTCCAAGTTTGTCTACTTTCAGGTACCCTGAGTTCAGACGTTCAGCGAGGCCAAAAAAAACCCTGATCCAGGGTAACCTTCTGAAAACATGCCTACGATTATTATTAGCTACGATTCTGGCCGCATAATAGACGACAGATTCAAATGAGAATAAGAAAAAAATGAAATACATGGTGCCTAAATAGTTTAAAGGTGCATATATAGACTAAAGATACAGACTTGACGACTAAAAAACATTCGGCATAGCTACTTAACATTCATGGCCGATATTTTTCAACAAATTCTCCAGCACTTCAAGTCTGTACTCAGAGGAAGTAGTCTGGTTACCAGAATAGTTAGGCAGCAGTGAATTATAGAGATGAGAGCGGATGTCATCGACCAAAGGAATAGAGTCGGTTTCTTGTCTGTCTTTAATGCCCCTCGCATCTTCTAAAATCAACTCTATCAGTCCGGGATCGTTGTCCATCTAGGAAACACATTTTAGAAGTTAAAGGAGCTTTACATAAGCCTTTGGGTTCGATTGTACGCAAGGTGGATCCACCGGATAGTGATTTTTTCAAACTTTCTAAACATCTTCAGTAACTGGTAAAACCCACATCAAGGTTGACTACTTTCGGGGCTGAGTTTGTTTTTATGCCTTTCTGCAGCAGTTGAAAAATGATTTTGTGCCACCTCACTCACTTCAGATGTTGAATAATTTCTAACGAGTAAATGTGTTAGCTTTTCAACTTCAAGTAAAGTGCAACATAATCTATTTACCCTCAACTATTTCAGTGTTGGTCGTACAGTAAAACCTCGCGTGTAAAAACCTAAATTTTTCAAGTTAGCCTCAATAGCATATTGTTTTTGTTCGGAGGTAGCGTATGTCCTTTATATACGGTGTATAAAGACATTGTGTAAAGACATACATGCAGTGTCTAACTGAGTCAAATTTGCATGTTCTGAGTCAAATCTATGGCTAGGAAAACGCAATCTTAACCTAAAACATTCTTAAAATGTACGTTCTTATACGCGGGGTTTTGCTCCACGTGTACATTGAAACAATTAATCAAAATTCTGTCCTCACCTCGTCCACGTATTCAGCGATATAACGGCAACACTCACACTCCAATCGGGGCATAGAAAAAGTCTTGCTCATACGAACAGCCTCAACAACATTGCTGACATCAAGTACTTTTATCATAGCATTGGTACAAAGTCGTTTCAGACCGGCCAGCAGGTACATATCAGCGGCACAAATCACGTTACAGATTTCGTCAAAATCGTACGGTATCTGCATGAAGGAGGGAAGTTTTGCGGTTTTTGTAAGGTATACGTATCAAGTGTAGATAAGACATGCTTGAAACGTCAACAATGCTCAACAAAGTGGATAAAAGTATGCTACTTACAGTCCCGGACCCCAGGTACACATGAAAAGCTATTACAGAGATACAGCCATAATGCCATTTGGACGGGGTGATTATGAGCGATGGTGACAGATCAACTGAGTTAACTATTCACGTCGGATTTGTGGCGAGTAAAAAATCGAGATTCAAAACCGAAACCAAACGGAAAATTTGTCAGCTATTGGAGCCAATAGCTGAGCTAATGTCCGCCAGAGTAAAGGCTAACTTGTCAAAAATTTGTTACTGGCGGCAAAGGCAAACATGCTGGGGGAAAATTGAGTTTGCAGACATTAGTTTCATAATGTTAGTTTAGTTCACGTTTCCTCCTGTAGTAACATTGGATCAATATAAGAGATGATCGATCCTTGCTGGACTTCGCACCCCGCTTTGTATTGAAAATGTGCTCACGCGGGAGTGAAGAGTTACAAAAACAATGCACCCTTGACCCACGCGGGCAACGCGACCGTAATGGAAAATGGCCTTAAACAACCTCTGAGACTCATCCTTACCACAGCGTCATCCAGGTATAAAAAAGCGACAACGATTGCAAAGACTGCCGGTGTGACATCATGAATTGCAATACGATAGTGATTCTGATTGGTCGCAGCAGTGTCAGAGAACTCGAACAAAGCTTTAAAATAATCACTACGATGACAAAGAAATACCTGGCAAGAAAGATAAAATTTATGTTACGATGCCACTTTTCAGCAACAAAGTAATAAGGAAATGGTAATATATGTAGAGTAATCGCTGACCGGTTGGGAAACGATTCAACTGTGGCGGGTGTGTCAGCTTGCAGTTAAGCTGCGTTTGAGATTTGAGCCTGGAACTGCCTTGAATGACTTCAGGGACACGGAATCATAGCACCACGCTAACAGCAACATTTCAACCGCCGACACTATAGCCCTCACCTTGTTACAATGAAACTCGTAACCTTGAACATCAAAACAAACATCAGAAAAGTCATCAAGTTCATAATCGACATCACCTAAAGATAAAACTATATGTATGTAACTTTTCAATATAGCATGAAGATTTGATAAGGAATTGAGACACATTCAGGGATGGATTTACCATGATCTGGTGGGGGAAGGGGTGTTCTGTCTGCTCTACCTGAGTTGTGCCAGTCTTAGTCATGTGTGTCACGCGCCCTTCAAAATAAACGTGAGTATTTTTTGCAACCATACTGTAATTGAGGATCATAGGATCATACATCCAAAGGACTAAAACAAAAATCAAAATTTACTGTAGTGTATCATCTGTACTTCATCGTGAAAAATACTCCCCCCCCCATCTGACAAGGCCTACGTGGGTGCGACCCCCACCTCCAATAAATCCACTCCTGTCAAAAGTAAGTTTCTAAAATGGTGTAGTCACCTAGCAGATGTGAAATAAACAGAGACTCCTCAGGAAGCTGCTGTGACCTAAAAGGTTCGGGTAAAGCGACTTCAGCAATTTTGGTAAAATCTTCTTTATCGTTCCTCCCCTCCAAAGATGGATCAATATTAATCATGGTCACTCGTGCAAAACCTCGTTTGGAAGCACCTAAAAATGAAACCACATGATATAAAAAACAGTTCTATTCCTAAAGAACACTGTCGTTTAGATCAACACAGTTTTTCAATGAAAAGGCACATGTTTGCCCCCCCTCCCCCTCACCACATTTCTGGCATCCCTATTGTTTCCTATTTAGATTTCGACATACACCTACCAAACATCTTCGCTTTATCCAGACGTAATTCAATCAATTTCTTCAGATGCCACAGTTCAAACTGTCGGGCGAGGTTGAGATAGGCTTCGTGCTCTTCAAAACGAACATCCAACTTCCCTAAAAAAGAGGCTTTTTGACTCAAAATATGGTCAACTTAAGATATGTTTGTTAATCTTGTTCTATGTACTCACCAGTGTAAAAGTATTTGAGCATGTTTCGAAATTGTCCAGGATTAAACTACAAAAACAAAATGCAAGTATGTTAGATTGAAGGGGTTTAGTATAATGCCAAGGCATTCAAGTTCTTGCATGAAAAAAGTCTTGTAAACTCAGGATATGAGCTATTTAAATGCAACAAGACACAAATTAGAGTCTGTGGTAATATTTCGGCTCTATTTCAGGGTTGAAATATCACAGCTAAAAGTTGTGTCTTATTCTATTTACATAGCTCATATCTTGAGTTTACTGATGACATTATAATTCGGAGTATTTTTTCACCTCATGTTTCTGAAATTTGTCTGCTGGTGAAGAATTCAAAATCTTACAATAAAATTCAAAATCTAAACTTTTTCTTCGTACACTCTGTATATGTAACGTACATCATTCCCTAATTGTAGTCGTTTTGATGATAGAGCTCTGGGGTCGGTTGTACGAAAGATGGATAATGCTATCCACTGAATAGTGATTTTTTATCCTGTCTTAAAAATGATTTTAAGTACAATAAAACTTAATATACTTTAGCCAAATTATAAGTTCCCTCTTCAACTTTAAAATGCTAAACACTAGATTTGACCATTCCAGTAAATCAACAATTTTAGGACGTTTGAAAAAGTCGCTATCCGGTGGATAACTTTATCCACCTTTCGTACAACCGGCCCCAGCAGTATATATTTTCCCCAGCACTTGCCTCGGTCGTTCTTGGAAAAAATACCATTTTCTCTTGCCATTTGGTGTGCAACATTTGTGACAAATAGGCGGACCTTGCGGCCAAGATCACACGATGTGCAGGAATTGTGACCCCGTGCACAACAAAATAAATATCCGCAAACATTCCTTGCTCAAATGATCTGTTTAATAAGAGAGTAGTTTAACTCTTAACATTGTCATATGAGAATTTTTATAATTCACACGCAAAGCAAATATCCGTCTCACATTTAAACAAAAACATAAGTTCACTTTTTAGTACCGGAAATGCTACAGTAAACAGAATTTGTTCAAAACCCATATTAAATTTCAGCATTTTCGAAGTACAGTCACTTTTTATCGCTCGCAAGTTCAATATCTCTGGCTTCATTCATGCTGTTTATGCCTTTCTGTGGCAGTTCCGAAAAAATGTCATCTGGTTGATAGCGTTTTTCGCCTTCCGTAGCATAGTATACCATAACGGCCTTAGAACTTTAAAAGTAACAAGAGCTCCCGATGTAAACGAAGCGCGAGCTTTTTACATTTGATAAAACACGAGCTGTGAGTGTTTTAAATAGCTTGAAAAGGCATCTTCTGTTTTCCTCGTGAATTATCAATTTTTTCAGAAAAATTTCATCAATGTAGTGGCTTTACCTTCGCAGAAACTCTGAGTATGACTCACGTCTCATGGAATCTGAACTGACTGCGTTGTATTGCTGTAAAATTCTTCTGATCCGATCAGTCAGTGCTCCATAAAGACATCGTTCTCCATCAAACGTATTTGCCTCGCAACGAGAACCTATTGAATTATGAATTGAGTGTATTGATAGGAAAAATAAAGCTTAAACTTTCAAATGAAATCAAAACACCCTCACCATTCTTTAAGAGCAGTTCAACCATTTCTTCATGTCCACATAAACATGCATAGTATCTAGTCAAGAAATATTAAAAAGAAAGTTGAATAGTACCAGTGGAAGATCAATAAGTTTGGGGGGATTAGGAATATTAGCTCCCCCCACCCCCTTCTACTTTCACTGCCAAGCAGTGAACATTCAGGTAGTGAACATTCAGGGATCATGTTTGATTGATACGTACTAGTTACTCAGTCCTGCAACAGTCTTTACAGCAAAATAGTACAAAAACATGCTTTCATTTTGATTCAATTCAACTGCATTCAACAATAACGATGTGCCCACTGTGATAGGTGTCCCCCCCTGCCTGAATAATTTTGTATCAAACACCCCTGGGTAAACATAAACAGCTAGGTTTATCTATAATCTAAAGGTAGGCAAGAAAACTTCTTACAATGGAGTGCTATCCCAGCTATCTCGAACATTCACTTCAATATCCTTTACATCTATAAGGTACCTATAAATCATATTTAATTACCATTTAATTTGAGGTCAAGTCTGCATGTTAAACACACATATCATGTGCAAAACATCACAACGTTTACATGTTTTTCTTCAAACAACAGATGGTTAAGATGATATCTGTGATATGATGAGAGACAAGGCCAGCACTAGAATGTTAATTGGGAGGGATGTATATTCCTCTCGTTCTGCCAGACTAATTTCTTTTGAAATCAACTCTAATAACAACAGATTTCAAAAGTTTAGTTAGGTACCTGCACAACCTGAATACATGAAAATACACACCTCTAATTAACATTCTAACATTAATATAATTAGTGCTATGGTGAAGTATTACCAAAAATGAGACTAATTGTAGGTAAATCAGCTGTAAATCACTGGTAAATTTGCTACCAGAATTTTTATAGTTGGCAATTTGAGAAGTCCATAGAGGAATATCCCCCTCCCCCTCCCCCAACTAAGGATGCACTTAAACCAATATTTTAAAGGTCTAGCCAGAACTCACTGGAGATAATTGACATTACAGGAGATTGAAATGTACCGGTAGTTAATAATTAACCAATAACAAATGCCAAAATGCCAGACTGTCAGTTTCACCAGTTTTCTACCACTCTTCAACAACTTGCAACAACATTAAGCTGCAAGATGTCTTTTAAGATCAGATTTGTTGCAACTTGTCATTTGCAGAATTTTCACAAGTTGCTGAAATAACTTGCTGCAAATAAACCCCTGGATTACAAGCTTCGACAATCAACTTTGGACAAGTCTTTTGACAACTTGCAACAGATATCTTGATAACTGCTTGCTATGTTGATAACAGGTCTATTGCAAGTGTCAACAAATGACACTCAAGAATGAAGAAATTCAGACAATAAGCTCCCACTAAAACTACTATATAAAGTGCGCACTCATTATGCCAGTCGTGTTAAATTTAGCATGAACGTCTGAATTTCTTGACACTTGTAGCATTTATAATCACTGCTGACTTGTGGCATTTTTGAAGTCAGTGCAAAAATTATGTGCGGACGGTATACGGCGTATTTGGAAGCCTACTTTGTAAATACAATATAAAATATTTGCATGTAGAGATGAATTTCTACTTGAAAGCAAATACCTGAGTGTCCCAATATCACCCGTTCTGCAACAGCGAAATAATTCTGCGACATCCATTTCCGTATTCCCTCCCTGCAATTATGACTTTTTGGTTTAAAACGATTCCCTTTCTGTACGTTTTCCAAGCACCCTCATTCGCCCCAATTCTTTATACTGCAGAAAACCACGACAGCCATAAAGCATACACATCATACACCTCCAAGTACAGTGGTACTTTCCAGAAATTCCACCAAAATCGCCGTGTGTGGCTGTATATTATACGTGTACGTGAGAGACCTGTTTGAACGTATATATGTTTGATTTCTTTTTGTTTACAATTTTAAAATATTTTCACGTACTATTTTGCATAAAAATGAGCCCACGACTCTTGTTCTGCCAATATTTCCACATAGCATAGCATGCGCCGAATGCTGATATCTTTCTTTTCTGCATATATAAGAACAAAATGGCTCCCTCGTAGGAGTGGATTTTATCGTTTTGTCAAATAAATCATGCCAAAAAGGGGCAAGAAGAAATCCGGCGATGGAAGAGAAGAGTACGCAGGACGACCGGCTGATTTAACATTTGGTGCCTTTCTACCGAAAGCTAGAAATGGACCACAAGCTATATTTTCACAAGAAAATGATGAAATAGCGAATACAGATGCCCAGGCTCAAACGGCCAACGATAGTTTTCCCACGGAAGCTCCTCAAAGTTCAGAACAAATTCAGGAATATACCGTGACGCGTACAAAGAAAGGAAAATTACCAATAAGCTACGAAAATCGCTCAAAAGGAAAAAAAGTGACTGTTATTTCTAACGTCAGTGGCAATGGCGAATTATTGCTGGCAGAGCTGCGTAAACG
This sequence comes from Muricea muricata, assembly GCA_963855995.1. Classification (NCBI taxonomy): domain Eukaryota; kingdom Metazoa; phylum Cnidaria; class Anthozoa; order Malacalcyonacea; family Plexauridae; genus Muricea; species Muricea muricata. The sequence goes on along the minus strand of OY979723.1, from coordinate 10,299,092 downwards.
CTTGGGCGTGGGAGGCGTCTCGCGTGGCACGTTTATAGAACTGCAGGGAGACCAACAGAAATTTGTGGACGAATTTTTCAGTAAACATCCCTGTGTAAAATAAACCTATGTTAGATAGAAAAGTAAGAAAACGCATACTTTCAATTTCTACCTTGTTTTCAAGAAAACGCATACTTTCAATTTCTACCTTGTTTTCAAGAAAACGCGTATTTTCAGTTTCAGCTTTGTTTCTAGCAATAGCTATTCGTACTTACGGCGTTTAGAACTCTGTAGACAGAGATGATACCAAATGTCTCCGATGTTGTGTACCAAAAAAGATAAAGTATTCATTGCTACTTTTGCTACTATACAATGACCAATATATTACATTATGTAAATTAAGCTTGATAATGTGAATTGAAAGAAATCGTGTCAAAATTGAAATTAAAACAGAAAGATTTCGTATTAATTTTACAAATTTTAGTGATACTGATGATTTATTAGGGATCACAAATGAAATTAATCTTACAAGAGATGCTGACAACTTTTTGTTTGTGCATGTGTATATTGAGAATTATTTACAATAATGTATTGCCTCAATCAATTCGGATTACTTTCATCATTTTTACACCGAAGTTATTGAAGCAACGAGATTCTCATAATGTATCTGTCCATTTTGGTCTTCTTGCCCGGCCAAAAGCAAATCGACCTCTTCTTCGCTTAGTTTGTCTCCAAGATTTGTAAGCAACTGTCGAAATTCTGCTGAGCTGATTGTGCCGTTTGAATTCCTGTCGAACACTTTGAAGCATTCCACAAATGATGCTTTCATAGCTGAAAGAAATTTGAAAAAATTGATCGTTAGAAGGTTCGAGCCCCAATTTCGCTCGAGTTTGATTATTCTGATTAACACTGAGCTTCAAATTTTTAAGACGTTTAAAAGTGTAGTCCTCACTAGTGACGTAAGCACAAGCTAAAACAAAAGCTCATTTTAGAAGCAATATCTAGTGAACTTTCATCAACTCTTGTCCTTGTTTGTCCTGGGGGCTAAGCTGCTTGTGCAAACTCTCGCAAATTCGCGTCTCATTCCACAGACACAGTTTCTTCCGACAATTTGACATTTGAAAGGCATTCACGCGTACAATATTGGACTTCTCCACTCGGGTTTTCCGGCGGACAAATATCAAAAGGAACTACTTCCTGGTTTTGTCTAGGAAATAGATGCATTTTGACCAGAATTTTGCTCTTCAACACGTTTATATTCCGTCTAACTCCAAATAATTTTACCAATATGCAATGTAATGACCTCAGCCACGTGGTTTTGGATGGCTGCACATCCAAAATTAAACTCTAAATTTGTAAATGGGATAGCCGTTTGAAGGGGGCTTTGTGTCAGAATATCTTTATCACCAATTACATTTGTATTATCACAACTGAACAAACAACTGTTGCACCGATGGATAAGGCAATAATAACAACAATTGCTTCATCATAAACTGGCTGAATCGATTACAAACTTTTACACGAAATCAAACACAAATTACTGATAACTGCTTAGAGTTGGACATAATTGAACATATTGATTAGTGATGCCTACTTAGCCCACCGTTTTCTCAATTCGTTCACTTGCCAAAGAAATCGTGCAAATTTGAAGCACTGTTTCAAAACCACTCCAGCGATAGAAACAAAAATGAAACTGAGATTCACCTGTTGTCAACTTCCTGGGTTTTGTGGCCTGAAAAATTGGCCAAAATTTCTCAAACGAAATCCGCGTATCTTTACCGACTTTGAACTGTTGTGCGAGCTTCGCCAATTCACTTTCGGTGGGGTTTGAACCCAATGCCCTCAAAACTTCTCCCACTTCTTCTACTTGTATTTTGTTGTCTCCCATACGATCATACAACGTGAAAACGTCGCGACAATCGTCGATGTGGATGTCGTGGTTTGCCATTTCGATGAGCTTGTTTACAATTCCGTATATAGTGGCGAAATGCTTTGCCTTTGCTGCTGAACTGCAGTCTCAACGCTCTCAGGTTATACACTGTTTACATAGAAAACAACTTTATAAATTATTCAAATCATAATGAAAGCGTGCACAGGTTGTGTGATGGAAATTTGCATAATGAAGATGCAAAGATAATGTCATATGATATGTAAATATCTTCTAGGCGCATAACAAAGTAGAACTTTTAAACCTCAAATTAGCCATATGAATTAGCCGCAAGTACATACATTCAGAAATAAGACTAGAAATGGTAAAATGGTGTGGGGATAGACTTAAGACCAGATCAAGCCTAAATTGCAGTTTACGAGAACGCAGTAATCGGAGTTTCAATGAGAGTTGAAATTGAAGTTAAAATCTACTCAAGACTATGAATATAAGTAATAAAATACAATCCTCTTCAACTGCTCAATGGGTGTACGGCCAATATTTTTCAGATAGGCGGTCGGCAATTTGCCCGACTGTTCCGAAAATATCCCGGCTTCTATTTTGTTACTGATACATGTATAGACGTAATTTCAATGGATTTAAAAAGTTGATACACTTGAAGTGCAGTGCTAAAAATTGTGAGTCTGGTTGACTGGTTCACACTCTTTTTTAGAGTTGCTAGCCTTATAAAGAGTCCTCTACACGAGCTTAGCTACAACAGAAGTGCTGTGAAAATGTTTGGCAGATAACCATATTTGTAGTTTTTTCCGAGTCAGTCAACTGCTCAACAAGTCGGGAGTTTTTTAAAATAATTCGGACTGAAAATGCTCGGAAACCACACCATGTACACGTAACCTTGCACTTAAGATAATTTTCTCCCATACTTTCCGATACTTTCAAGCAGGGAGTCAAGAAATATCCAGACTTTTGATTCGAGTTCGAATTTGAGTTGGAATACACTGCTTCTCGATTATCTTTTTTCTATGAAGTTCTTTTTTTCAAAGATCTTGATCAGTAATTTTTTTCCTTAAAAATTTTTTCGTTCCGTGTATACACATTCCTCGTTCTCCAATCTAATTAGTTCTTCCATTTAATTCGTTTACCATACTTCTTGAAAAGCCTTTTCCAATACGATTGCACGTCTTCCATTGGTAGGTGATCCCCAATAAATTTCCTGCCTCTAGAATTGAACGACACGTTGTAATGTCATTATGCGGAATCATTGTACGAAATGTTGGTGCTTGAAGATATCAACACGGTCATATATAATGATAACAAGACGCCTGCCGAGAAGAAAATTGGCACAAACGTAAATGCACTGCCTATAGACTGCTTGGGAGACGTAAAAAGCCGTCCACCACTCCTCTATAGGGTTTGCCATTTGATACAGAGCCAAAGATGTTTGACAGCCTGAGTTAAATAAAGAGAACGTAAAGTAAAAAGTTTACAACTGGATGTTGAAAGATATTTCTTCCATGTGCAAACACTTGTAACGATATTTCTTCATTTGAACTGTTCAAGTCTTGTTTTAATTTTCTCTTAAGTTAGTCGTGTATGTGTATTATAAATCTTTACCTAAATGTTATTGAGCCAGTCAAATCACATAGAAATTTAAATTGCATACACGTACACCTTAATATCTTGTCCACCGGCTCCATGCAAACAGTCTGTGTATTCATTAATTACTTTGTTACATATAGACAAAACATGAGGTCGCTAACTGCTAACGAACAGACGAACATGAAGGTAAGTTACTTAGCCTGTTTAGATCTTGTGAGAAAAAAATACTTGAAATGAAATGAAGCATGCTGCCATTTGCTTCGACTTATGAAGTGGACATTGCTGTAAAGCATGGACATACCTATTATCTGTAACATGTTTATGACAATTTTGAGAGTGCTGAAGGGAGGAACCCATTCAAATTCTCCCAGCACAGATTTTGACTAAATCCTATTTCCCAGTGTGCGAATCCTATCATTCCAGTGGTCATCTTGCTAAAATCTGAATCTCGTGCTCATTTTATGCTGGGGGAGAGGGGGATTCCTGGTCAATCTCAGTCCAGTGCATGAAATTCCATTTTGCCAGCCAAAAATAAACAATTCCCAGCTCAACTAATTTTCATTTCACAGCTCTCAATTTTTTTATCAATCTTTTCAATCTTCTCAATTTTTTATGTTAAAGTGTTTGGTTAGGTAGAATGTTCGTTATATTTATTTCAAAGATTAAAACTAGAGACACGAGGGCACAAAATCATAGGATCAATGCGACATTTCGAGCAAAGGCCTTTCGACGGGAAGTCAAATTCTATTTATATTGTTTCAGATAACGAAAGATCCAGTCATTGTATGGTTATAACTGTACTACCGACACTGGCAGCATTAGTTCGAGATATAATCAACCCTTCGGGCTCCCTGTTTCCCCTTCCGTCACTCGGCCCAGCTCGGGCTTTTCCCTCTCTCTCTGTCTACATCCAGTTACTTCGTTGCTTGCGCACAGCGTCGGGTTTGTTCGTTGCCAGTCGGAAATTGCTATCGGAATTTGCCAAATAATTTTATTTCTCCACAAACCACGAATCGAAGGGCTATCTTTAAAAGGGGGAACGGGGAAACGGGGAAACGGGGAAACGGGGAATCGGGGAATCGGGGAAACTGGGAAACGGGGAATCGGGGAAACGGGGAATCGGGGAAACGGGGAATCGGGGAAATGGGGAATCGGGGAATTGGGAAAACGGGAATGCTTTGCGGTTCTCAATTGGAAAATAGCCAATTTTACTTGTTAAGCTTTGTGGAAACACCACGTAAATTTATTATTGCAGAGCTTTCGATCCGTAAGCTCGGATCTTCATCAGTGCTATAATAATATGACTATCTGAATTCACACGTCCCTTTTTATACATAAAGTGTCGCGATTGTATGCTCGCGTGATTTAAAAGTTAATTAAACGGTCAAATCAGCTAAGTCATATCTAACGTAGCGAAATGGTTCTAATTAACCCGCATGCGTGCGCAAAGAAGAAAGAGAAATTTAATTTTGCACAGTAAAGACAGCGCGCCACGTACTATCTAGTGGCTTACCCTCTTGATCTATACTACTATGTTTTTCAATTTCCATCGACTCTCTCATTTTGCGAGAGAACTTATGACTTTCAGTCGCTAAAATGGACGCTTCGTTCCATTTTATGCGATGGTCATTAGACGTCCAAGAGTGTTTAGCCACTGCTGATTTTTCTAGCTCGGCTTTCTTGCAGTTAGTCCTATGTTCTTTAAGACGTAATAAGAGATTTCGGCCAGTTTCACCAATATATACCAAACCACATTCACATGGAATGCGGTACAAGAATTCAGATAATCATATTATTATAGTACTGATGAAGATCCGAGCTTACGGATCGAAAGCTCTGCAATAATAAATTTACGTGGTGTTTCCACAAAGCTTAACAAGTAAAATTGGCTATTTTCCAATTGAGAACCGCAAAGCATTCCCGTTATCCCGTTTCCGCATGCTCTTTGGCTGTTTCTGATGTTACTTTTGATCAATTTGTTAGTCCTACCCAATCAGTAATGTCTCGTTTTAGGTTGGCATCGGCTAATAAAGTATTTAAACTCTTGAATGGCTTATCTAGTAGTAAAGCTACTGGCCTTGATAAAATATACCTAAAAGCGGCAGCTTGTACTATTGCACCGTCCCTTACATATATTTTTAACAACAGTCTTCTTACTTGCTGTTTTACATTTGATTGGAAAATGGCTAGACTCCTTCCGGTCTATAAAAAGGGACCACGGAGCCTCCCTGAAAACTATAGACCAATTTCAATTCTGCCCGCAGCAAGTAAGCTGATGGAAAGAATTATTTATGATCAGCTATACAGATATTTTAATGAAAATTCGATACTTTCGAAAAAACAATTTGGTTTTCTTGATTTCCACTCGACTGCCTCAGCTCTTCTTGACAGTACAAATAGTTGGACAGTTCCAAATTGAATGGGCTAAAATAACCCATGCATAAAATTTGATTGCATTTTTAATATGCACTCGTAGGTTTAGTTTTTTTGTCTAGCATAAAAATGGTTAACACTGAGTATTACTATTAATTATGACGGTTATGTCAATAGTTTATCCACTCGTGGGTTGAATTTAGTGCTAGGCATTGAAATTCTAACAATAGATCATTTTCAATAGTTTTTGGGGTTTTTTGGGACACCCTGTATACAGTACATCTTAGTGCCAGGTCATCCTTTAACAATAGATCATTTTCAATAGTTTGCTTTTGTTTGTAAGCCCTGTCTTTTTTTGCGCATTTTTAATTCCCATGGGAATACAGCACACAAACAATGTCTTGTTCAATTGTTCCTGCTTACGAAAACAAATCTAAAGGCACCAAGTTTACTTATCATATTAATAATCAAAGAGGATTCATTATAAAGTCAAGTCTCGCCATAATCAAAATAAAGCAAGCTGTATTCCCGTGGAAATTAAAAATGGGCAAAAAAATATAATAATAATAATGATTTTCATGCATGTATGAATCAAATTACATGTGACTAGGAAACAAATAAATAGTATATTCTCCAGGAATTAGAATATCAAGTCATATTTCCTTGTTGTTTTGACAAAGGATCAAGATTATAGTTACAGAATACAATTAGTGAACCTATACTTAACCTATTTTAAGAGTAGAACGACAGAATAATGACAAAATGCTTCATCTAAGTAGGTTTAATTACGAAACTAATTTTTGAAAAACGTTCAATCCTACATATTTTGTTTTGTTTTCAGAAATATCCTAGTCCAAGTGTTAGAAGCCAAATTTTCAGGCGTTAAGGTATTGTTTTTTTAAAAAATTGTCAACATTAGCCATTATATTTTTACCTGATTTTTTGTACTCGAAAATTCTGCTACTAAACTTCTGGAAAATTCTAAGTAATCTCTTTCATAAAAACCCGCCAGCTTAGCTGCTGTGGCAAATCAGATCGCTGCAGGAAATGAAAAATATACATGTACAAATTAAGTAAATAACTATATTTGCGGGCGAGCGGCAGGGAACTGGAAATGATACCAAAGATGCCTTTAAATTCTGCCATTTTGTATTGCGTTTTTTTTCCTTGTGTTTTTTTTTCTTGGAGTTGCTTACATACAGTTCAGTGCTTACATGTACACGATTTTCACCTGGTGTATTTCTCGTCAAAACCTTTTGCTTCCACTCTGCATTATATTAACGAATCTGGAGAGTATTTCACGTTCATTATAAAAACGTTGGCGGTCTATTTTAATTGCATGGAATTTATCAGGGCTAAAATACCAAAAGCATTATTAAAAATAATGTAACCTGCGCATAGCATTATCAGAAACAACACAGCCTACATGCTGCATATTTTAAAAATACCGAGGAGCATTTCTTCATCAACTCGATAACGTAACACGATCAACTATGATGATGAAAGTGGCATGGAAGGCTATGGAAAGAGAAATACAAACAAGAGAAATTTTCTACCGAAATATTTTAACATAACGTACATTTTTCCTATGTAGAGATTCTGGTCTTCTTGTCCTAATTCCACGGAATTATGTAAGTCTAATTCGTCAATTAAAACGTTTACTTAATTAGAGCCATAAGACTGCGTCGACGGCGACTCAGTACCAAAGGTAACTCAAAAAATTGAGATGGAATGGACCTTTAACCTTTTGGACGAAATTTTGGAAAAAATCGAAATAGGAAAAAATATTACCACAGCTTGAAAGAGCATCCTAAACTTGCAAAGTTTGGTTGTAAAATGCTGTAAACTATAGAAAATATAGCCTTGCGAAGTTGCCAAATTTTCTGTAGTTTTGTATTATCCGTGAAAAATGAATACCTAAGGGTATCAACTGGGTATTATTTTCCACCCATTATACAAATAAATGTATACAAAATTTTCGGTAATATTTTTGCCTGTTTCAAATTTTTTCAAAATTTCGTCTAAAAGGTTAAGGTCTTTCAATGGAAAGGCAGTGCGTCTTCCGTTGGATATAGAGCCATGCATCAAAGTCTCAAGCCTATTTCAGATAACTTGAAGCAGATCGGTCCCAGTACTTTCATTAATTTCACACGGCCAATTATCAGGCACTTAGACGTAAGCGTACTGTTTTGCTATATTAAACTTTACTAGCGAAAGGTATTATATTTAAGACTATTCTCGCTCACTGGGACTGTATCTACTTCACCAAATTTAGCTAAAGAGGGAGCGCGTAGCGCGACAATCATTACTCGCCCTTCGGGCTCGCGCTTTAGCAAAATTTGGTGAAGTAGATACAGTCCCAGTGAGTGAGAATAGTCTTCAATATAATACCTTTTGCTAGTAAAGTTTAATATAGCAAAACAGTGCGCTGACGTCTAAGTGCCTGATAATTGGTCGTGTGAAATTAACGAAAGTACTGGGACCGATCTGCTTCAAGGTATCTGAAATAGCCTTGACCGCATCAAAGCCGTAGCTGGTATTTATTCATGTGGTGTAACAGCATGGCACCATGTATAGAAAGACGACGAAGTAAACTACGCGTAAATATTGAGTCATTGTGGCTGGCTAACTAGCTGTTCTCGCAATGAATCAGATTCTAAAATTAATCTCATTCAAAGTATGATAAAAAGTAGCAATTTTAGAAAAAAGTCGGAATTTTAAAAATAAAGCTGGAATTTAAAAAAAAATGGGGTATCTTTTAAAATGTCGGAATTTATGAAAAAAATATGGGGGGCTCCGTGGCATACCGATGGTTACAGGCCTGACAGTACTGTACAGAGCAAGTTTAACTATATATAGTAACTATAAACACTTAATTTATTTTTGAGTCGGTTTTCTCTGATGTACCGCGGGTTGTATATAGGTTATTTACCTTGAATAAATAATTTGATCAAAGTTGTGGAAAAATCTCGACGAATCTCGACTTAAATTGTTTAAAGTCAAAAGACTCTGTTAGAAAACCTCTTCAAAAATAAATTAAGTTAGTTAAATACCTCGAAAGTCGGGATGTATGTCATATACAGCCCTCGGACGCTGCGCGTCCTCGGGGGTTGTATATGACATACATCCCTCCTTCTTGGTATTTAACTCTAACTAACTATACTAGGTGTAGGTGTTACCTAAGTATACCTTAGTATAGTAAGTAGACTGTAGTCTAATATGCTAGTAAATATGTTTAATGATGGTTGAGACGCACAAAAACATAGCAAGAACATAGCAATAACCTTGCAGGCGTGGCATAGCCAAACATATAGTAGAGAATATAGTGATATACCACCTTATTTTCTACTGCATTTTGTTCTGTCACGCCTGTAACCTTATTACTAAGTTTTACAAAAAAAGGCCCTGGAGGGTACCTAATTAGAGTGGACCTAATTAGGTTTCCAGGTTCAATTCCTGGAGCCATGCAAGATGTGCAGCAACTGACATATTCTAACTATACTAGAGGTAAGTGTACTAATTACTCCGCCTGCCGTAGGCGAGGCGGAGTTTTAAATTCGCCCCGTTTCTGTTTTTTTTTTTTTTTTTTATTTTTTTTCGGTGTCAGAAGTCGGTGCAGCGCTCATGGGTGATACCGCTGGCACAAACCGCGTGAGCCGACCTAAACACGGCGTTTAAACTCAATTTCTAGCGAAATGTGTCAACAAAACACGCATTTAAACGTGCATGCTAGAACATCTAAACCGCAAGAAGGTTTTACGTGCAAAGATTCTCATGCAAAATGCTTTAAAACGACAAATTCCAGCGATGTGTCGCGGTGAAGTTTTGAGAGCGTGTTTCCGTCATTTTCTGGTTTATTCCTACTTTTAAGGAAATTTAGAAATTTCTACACAAGAATCAAACGCAAATTCTACTGAAATATCTACATACATACAAAATGAAGATCGGTGAAGGAACTTCGCAAAAATATTCATTTTTGTACTTTCGAACGGCGTTTTTCCTATGCTTTTGACTGAAAACACGACGAACGACACTTGCCAGAGCAATTTGCGTGGCGCGTGGAATGACGTGAGCACGGGGACACAAAAATTGAGGTTATTGAGTGCGAGTTCCCTATCTGTTTATATCTGATCTGTGATACAGCTTCTTCTGAATCAGGAACAAGGAACTTGCTCGGAGCATGTCGACACAAAGTGGTAGTTTCGGCGTTCCTCGGAATTCGTCGGTTTCCGACGCTGCTCGAAGATTTTCCGAATACTATTTTTTCAAAATTTTTCTCTAGCTCGAAGATTTTGCTCCTTGAAAGTCCTCTAAATTTTCATGCATCCTAACTTTGTTTTAAGGTAATATGCTTTATTTTCTATCATTATTTGTAGCAAAGTACTTAGATTGTGCATAGAGATCGATTTTTGAGAGATCAGACTGGAAATAAGTACAATTTTCGAGTATTGTAAGTTTGTGCTTTCCAAGCATGGCTATGGTCGCATGTAAGATTAAGGCTACCGTTTTCAGTTGAAGTTGGTTCGATAATAATACCATGAAATCCGCTATAGAAACTGAATGAGGTCTTGAATTGTTGAGATTGTCGAAGAAAGTATGCTGAGACAGTTCTATGTATAGAGTTGGTTCTGGTTCAAATTTATTGAAAAAAGGCAATTTAATTTTAATTTTGTGAATTTCGATTACAAAACATGCCTTGGACTGTCGGCCAATTGATTTCGTCAGGCGATTACAGACTTGTAAGAGGAGGGGGGTAGCCTAATTACTAAAATGTAGTGAAAAAAGGACTTTCCATCTAATGGTGGGAGCAGGTTGGCGGGAACACTGGAGAATAAAGGTCCTGTCACAATGCAATTTTTCTTGCAACTTGAAATGCAATTCTACTATTGGGAGATGTAAAATTGGCAAATGCAAGTTTCCATCACAGTTTGCTGGGGTTTTTTAACGTACCAAACATTTGTCACAAATTTACTTAAGAGTAGATTTTCCCTGTAGCAAAAAAGATGGCAAATGTCGATTTTACCAGAGTGCATGGCAGTCTGAAATTGTTTAAAAAGGCAAATTAACGTCTTTTGAAGAACAGACAGAAGACAATAGGTTATTTTCACACTTGTGTTAAAATTTCAATCCAGTAGCTTTGCTTCTTGTCATCTTTTCCCACGTATTCTTTCTTGATACCTGCAATGCATTCTGGTAAAATCGACATGTCGCCATCTTTTTTGCTACGGTGAATGCAAGGAAAAGTGCACCGTGTGACAGGGCCTTAAGGGTAAGAGGTGGATAGAGAAGGAGACGGAGCAGTTACAAGTGCAAGAAAAATTGCACCGTGTGACAGGGCCTTGAGGGTGGGAGGTGGATAGGAGGAGACGTAGCAGGATGTGGGAGTCGTGCAAGGTCGGGATGTTAAAAAAGAACAAGGAATGTTATGTTTTTAATGCCTTTTAGACTTTTCTTGAGGCAATTAAAATTCAAACTGTCAAATCCAAACACTGTACAGAATGGCCGACTTTATGTGGTCTTTAGTTTTTACACAACCACTTGCATTGTTATCTTTTGCAGTTTGTTTACCATTTCAGTTATCTATCTTCAATAGAATTCTTTGAAATTTGTTTGTAGATCGACAAAATGCTTAACCTCCTCTCAACAACTGGCAGATTATGAAAAATGAAATTGTTAAAGGTATTGGAATATTGCATGTACAATATTGAATATGGGACAATTTGGGACAGTATAATTTTGGACATGACGGTTTCATTCTCACCTAATTTGACGATTATTTTGTGGGTACACATACCGTGGAATCTCATGTGCTCCAGAAGCATTTTAATCTTAGAAAAAGTCAAATAATGATGAACTGTGTTTTAAAAGAAAGTTAGAATCTTATTTCGTTCAAATCAATTGAATTATGGCCCAAGAGTTCATGAAAACACATACAAAAGGCTTTCTTAAAAAACTGAAATATCAAATCTAGCAATTTTATATGTTATGCCTCTAAACAACACAATTCTGTTTCTAAAAATTGGTACCCTACTAGACCTATATGCATGATTATACTAATTTGGACATATTTATTTTTACCCATTAAAATATAAATTTGTGTTTAATCATTCGTGTTTGTCATTATTTGACTTTGTAATGTTGGTTAAACATAAGGAGATTGAGGTGACTTTGCCAGAAACAAAAACATCCATTATTATACTAAAATTTCAATATATATAGCAATTAAAACTAACCACAGGAAATATATTTCTACTTTTTAATTGAAATGTTTCTGTTATATGCACTATATCATATTTTTGATAAAAAATTACAACACCTATGTTATTTCCTGGTTTACTATCTCAATCATCTTTTGTTTAAGCTGGCTTTGAGTGTTCATTTGAAAGTTTGGAAAGTTCATTTGAAAATCACAATAGTTCTCAATGTTATATTGGACCCTTTAAAGTTAAAAAAATACTTTGTAATATTTTATACTACTGGTAATTTATCTTAGATACAGACTTTGTGATTTTGTACTAGAATGTTGACTTTCAAACTTTAAGATGAACTACTTATTAAGGACAAAATAAGCTAGCATATTGTCTTTTGTTTACAAAGTGGAACTTGTTTGGAATTGAGATGAACTGATGCAGTTGTTCTTTAACTTTATCAATTAATTACATATCTTAAATGAAAAAGAAAACCACAACTTGCCAAATAAATTCTGTGGGCTCTTTTTATTAGCAAAGAAAAGATGTGGCGGATGTAAGAATTTAAGAGTAAAAAAGTTTCCTTGGACTAAAAAAATTGACAGTATGCCAGATTTTCTAGATAAACAAGCAGTACAGATGTTGGCCAATAATAAGTATAAGTAACTACAATTTTTAATTTTAAAAGTTTTCTATTGATGCCTGGATACAGTAAATACTTTACCAGAGTTCTTCGTATTACATCGACTTGAAAAAGTTTTAAGTCACATGAAGCTTTTAGTTGATACTATGCAATTTCAAATTTTACAGACTTCTTAATTAACATGCCAAATTTACCTTGTTGAACATAAGGTCTTTCCTGAGAAAAAGTAAAACTGTCTGGCATTATATGGAGTAGAATAATTTAAATTAGTTTGAGACTTTGATTTGATAACAATTTTGATTTGTACTATTTACAATACAAGTGACCGGGTTGTATCGGATATACAAACCCAAGCTGAAGGCGAGATATCTGACATACACAGATGCGAATGTTGTAAATGGCTTGTGAAACTCGTCAATTTTATACATCAGATCTATAGCAAAGTGATTTTGAAAATACCGATTCTGTAAGATGAGAAAATGATTTCTTTTGTGTTTCCTGTATGATTTATTACTTTATAAGTTTCTTAATTAAAATTACAACATATTGCCTACTGGAACTTTTTATATTGTTTGGTTGTGGTGAATTTGTATTTTGGCAATTGAAATATTTCTGAATTTGTATGTGCATTTCCTTTGCTTCAGTTCAAGTTTACATTTCAAATATTCCACTTTGTAATACTTGCGTGGTAATAATAATATAAGAAAACAGGTTTACATGGCTCTTGAATATAGTCTTTTCAACAAGTAAGTAAAGATGAATTTATACTTCAAAGAGATATGTTCCTAACCTGACAATGGTACCTTCCAAAAAGACTAAATTTAAATTGATTCTTCGAATAAATTTTTTACTTTTCAATCCAAGATCAATCTAAGTTATGTATTTCTACTTTTATTTTGGTCTCTTTAACACTGAAACTATCAATTGTATATAAAGCAACTTCACTATCGAGTGACTTCATTAGTTGCTGGGCAAAGCCAAAGCATTGATTTTTCGGCTGTTTTCAACGAAAAATAGAGTTTTGCCCAAAGTTATCTCAAATAAATTATCACAATTTGAACAAAATGCTTCTGTTCTTGTGCCCACCAGAAAAATGAGATGTCTGAGACTTTCTTTGTATTTTTTTGCGAAAAATAGATCGCATGCACTGTTATGCAAAGAAAAGTGTAAGAGATTGGTTTCTGAAAAATGTCGTGCTACACACAATATTCTAAAAATGCTTGGTTTTTATTCTATGTATTTTTGAATTTTTTGTTAAAAAAAATAAAGGTAGCAATGTTTAGTGCATTTCACATTGTCAGGTTAGAAACGCAATAAGAAAAATGTGGCTCCGAACATTACAGCTTGGTCGATTTGGAATTTATAAAAAAATCGTTTCTTCGTTGTTTTTCGACGTTTTGAAGGGTTGTTTCGAGTACAAAAAAGTATTTTTAGGAAGAATTATGTGCCCACGTTACATGTCTCAAAGCCATCAAAATTCGTTGGTAATTCGTGCATGTATTTTTTCTGACTTATAAAAGCACAATTGATTAAAAATGATATTTTTCTTTTGACAAAAATACCTTTCTTCTGTGAGGCTGGCTGTATTTGAAAAAGCGTTGGTCAACGCTCCGCCAAAACTCATGGGTTTTCTCCGGGTACTCCGGTTCTTCCCACTGGGAGAGTTGACAGGGTAGTTACATATGGTTATAAAAATGGGACTAACTTTTGAAAACCTTTCTACTTAGACTTGTTAAGCCTTCTCGTCATCTCTATCAGTTGCATGTTTTGAGCCACATGTTTTTCTTTGTAATTGTGAAACAACTCGTTATATGCTGGGTAAACCTTTGCAAAACTCTCAAAATTTATCACTTCAAGTTGTTTCATTGTTATAATATATTTTGAAGTATAAACATTTACTTACGTTGAAAAGACCCAAGTTATTTAGGACTTTGTTCATTCACTTGTGTTATTGTTCTCTCTGCCATGTTCTGTTTTCTTCTGTTGTTATTTTAATAAGTACAATGTGTGGTAGTTAATCTCTTTTTATTGTTATTCAAATTGTATGTAATCTTTACAAATTTTTTCAATAAATTGTTTACAAAATTTACTTGTGACCCCTTTTTAATTAAAAATTCAATTCCCATGGGAATTGAGAAATTGAATAAAAAAAATCCCCCTACCCCGGCCAGCTCCCCAAGTGCCACTTCCACCTAAGTAGAAGTACTTATACATGTAGTACAAGTACTTCTACTTATTCACGGTGGAAGTAGCACTCGGAGAACTGGCCGGGGTAGCCGGCAAAGAGAAGACCAACTTTGCAAGTGCTAATACAATTGCTAAGTTGATCTTCCCTAGAGAGCAGCCGCGCGTACCTAACAAATTAAAACAACAAACGTTAGTGACTTAAGTACTTAGCATGCAAATTTGATTCCCAAAGCCAAAATGTCAAGTGCCCCCCGCTGATCCTACCAACTGCCTACCTGCCTCAGTTCTAAGCTGTCTTCCTCAGTTCTAAGCTCCTGCATTCCATTCGTTACCTTCACTTTCCTCACCATCGCACAGTCACTCACAGCTGATAAACCCGCATGCACCACCACCACCCCGACTGCCACCCAATTTCGAAAATTAAAAGAGTTAAAATTTCGGTAAAGTATGCATTTTAAATGCAATTTATTTGGATATTTTAGATCAAACGTAAACAGAAAAAGCTCGTACATAAAAACAGGTGAGAATTCTATTTAAAATTTGCTTGCAAAATATAAAACTTAATTCGCATTTTTCTTAGTTAATAGTATAGATCAATTTAGTTGATGTTGAAACCTACTCTTAACTGTTTTGTTAGAAGTGACGACAGATTTTGGTTTTTAAGCATACTTTCAAAAATTTTAATTCCTTTAATAAACCTAACCCCATGCAACTTACACACGGCGCACACCCTCGCAGTCCATACATTTAGCTAATAAATTACGTTATAAACAAAAAAGCAAAATAAAAAGATAAATTACGTTATCTCTAGCTACTTAAACCCACTTAGACTGAGTTTTTGATTGAATTTTCAAACGTAAAACCTTAGCTGAATGGGCATGGGCTTTTCGTTGTGTTAACTGTTCCGGAGTAAATATAAACCTGGGGCCGGTTGTATCAAAGGCGTTTAGCTTAAACGGTGGATAAGTGAAATTTAAAAATCAGTTTTACACCTAGTACGGAACCGAAATTATGAGTTGAAATAGAATAAATATTTAGTTTTATATATAATTGTTCTTCTCAGGTCAAATAACTTCAGCTGGTTTGTTTATACAACATGGAAACGTGTTTCATATTTTTGACTTACCCACCGTTTAAGCTAAACGCCTTTGATACAACCGGCCCCTGATACTTACCAAAGTCCAAGGCTGGGTCAAATAAGCATGAGAATTAGGCAAAAATAAAAAGCAATTGAAACTCAACAGATTCACTAAAGTTGTTTTTTTTTTGGCAACTTATATCCTTAAGTGTAGATGACATGCAATTTTTAATGCCGTAATTCTCACACTTATTTAACCGAAACGCCTTCATTTGCATGGTACCTCGCAGCTGCTCTCAAACCACCTTCGTAATTTGCTTTAGTGTACACAAACAATGACTTCATTGTTCCTGCTTACCAAAACAAATCTGAAAGCACCAAGATACTTATCATATTAATAATCAAAGAGGATTCGCATTATGCAGTAATTACCATAAACAGACGCATCACCATTGAAACAAAGCATGCCGTATTCCCATGGGAATTTAAAATGCACAAAAAAATATAATGATCCTACTGATTTGCATGGATGTATGAACCAAATTAGCTAAGAAACAAAGAAATGATATATTCCCTTGGGAATT
The DNA here is from genome assembly GCA_963855995.1 of Muricea muricata. Lineage (NCBI taxonomy): Eukaryota > Metazoa > Cnidaria > Anthozoa > Malacalcyonacea > Plexauridae > Muricea > Muricea muricata. The sequence goes on along the minus strand of OY979723.1, from coordinate 10,282,573 downwards.
TAATGTAGCAAAAAGATGGCGGGTGTTGATTTTACCAGAATGCCTTGCGGTCTGAAATCGTTTAAAAACTTAAGGTAAATTAACCTCGTTTGAGGAACAGACAGATAGGTTATTTTGTCACTTGTGTTAAAATTCCGTCCATTAGCTTATCTTAAATATCATTTCACTGGTATTCTTGATTGATACCCGCATTAAATTCTGGTAAAATCGACATGCCACCATCTGTTTTGCTACGGTGAATTGGAATACAAGTCACATTTTCTCGCTTTTTAACCAGAGAACACATGCTTTAAAGGTAGAACGACGGAATTGATCGTTTGCAATCGACGCCATCTTTGTTGACGTTTGAAACACATGGCAACCACAAAGTATCTATTCATTATATCTGATCCTATCGAGCCATACATCTTTAAAGTATCATTCATAATACGCTAAAACTAACGATGAAATAGTAAATTGACACAAGTACTTCGCTGTAAACAGCTGAAGTAATCTGCAGAGTCAACCAAGATGGCGCCCAATCACACGAAATGACGTCATGTGCAAACCAAGAATAGTGACCAAATGCATCAACTATAATTTAGTGGCATTATTACGAAACTTATTTTTGTAAAACGTTCAATCCTACATGTTATTTTGTTTTGTTTTTAGAAATATCCAAATCCAAATGTTAGAGACGAAATTTCCAGGCGTGAAGGTATTGTTTCTTTAAAAAATATTGTCGACATTTACCATATTTTTACCTGTTTTTTGACTCGAAAATTGACTGCCAAACTCCTAGATATTCTATTTAATTATTTTGTTGAATGTATTTGATATCAATGTTATTTCAATCCAATTTTTTTCACTTAATTTGCTGTCTTTTCTTTTTCATTAACGAGAAATATCTATTAAATCCTCTTTGATCCCTCAATAATAAGTATCTTGTTTTCTACTAACTTGCACATTACCACTACTTTCTATTACAATGTCGTGTCTTCTTATTCTTGTGGATTGTTGTTTTGTGGGTCTTGCCGTCCAGGATCGTTCATTCTTTTCTCTTCTTGTGCGTTTTTTTCACATCCCATCACCCTTTGCAATAGTAGAAAGAATTAAGTCATGAGATGATAGTTACGAATAATTTATAAACTATAACATGATAAGTTTCTTGTACGTTTGCATGGTGAATACAATATACTTATTAAGCTTTGTGGAAACACCACGTAAATTTATTATTGCAATAATAAATTTACGTGGTGTTTCCACAAAGCTTAATAAGTAAACTATAACATATTAAGCACTTATTGGATGAGGTTTTTGTGATATGCGAAATGATCAATGTCGAGGTAAGAGTTATCAGCCGAGCCGAAGGCGAGTCAGATAACTCTTACCAAGACATTGATAATTTTGCATATCACAAAAACCGAATCCGATAATTGCTTTATTATACATTGTAAGTCTTTTTCCTCGAGCAATTGACGAATTTCGCCTTCGGAAGAGCTTAAAAAGCAAGATGCCATAACATGAAACAGAAAATATCGAAAAAATGTTGTTGCCATGCCAATCATTGATGCCAACGAATACCGCATACTGTAATAATCTGCACCGTAGGCTCAACATGCAGATAACTCAGTTATCTGCTAGCAGATAACTGAGCCATAGAATAAGAATACATAGAAGGGCCACTCGCGTCGGAGCCTTTGGAGTTTTTGAAGCCGCGCATGTCGCATTACGCACGTTATTAGCATTTTCTCAGCCAGTCAATTGCATTTTCTGGCCAATAGGAATGCTGAACTGGCTGGTGGCAGCCAGTAAACTGCATAAACATAGTGTGACATGTTGCACTGCTGAGTGGCCCTTCTATGTATTCTTATTGTATGACTGAGTTATCTGCAGATTGTGTGATAGTCGCATTTATCTGCATACAACTGACCAATCACAACGCATAAAACAACTGCAATGTATAGTAATTAACACTTATTGACTGAGACCGAGGGAAACAGTATGTTTTGTGGACCAGAGACTGTCGATGTCGAGGGTCCACAAAACATACTGCTTTCCCGAGGTCTCAGTCAATAAGTATTTTATTATATACTGAGTGCCAAAAGAGAAGAAAAGTACCACAAATCAATCAAACATGTGTAAAAAGGATTACCTTTTACCTGACATGGCTACGTGAGGCTTTGTGGATTTGTTGTCTACCGGTGAATAAAAGTAATGTCCACCGCTTAGCTACGTTGCCAGGGAGACAATAGAATTTCTCCACTATCACGTGATACGTTCTTAACCAATAAGAAACAGGAATAAATGAACTTTGACACTCAGTATATTATAAAATAGTATTAATTAGGCCGGCCAAATTATTGTGTAAGCTGTTAATATGAAATTTTTTTATTAAAATCTCGAGAATCATTAATAAATCGTGAGCAAAACACAAAAGAAAATCATAGCCGTGAAGGAGTCTTTATTTCTCACACGCACACAACTTGCAGCTACCCTAATTTATGAATTTAGATTAAAATATCTCGAGAATTAAACAACACGTAAGGAATGTGTAAATTCTTAAAGCTCTTTCGAACAATAAAAATTAATATCTCGCACTAATCTCTCTCAAAAGCTCTCTCAAATTTATTGCCGATATCTCTTTGAGAATTACTGTGCACGTGAAATGTAACTTATATCAAAACTAGCTTACTTCAAGCTGTTTGGGAATCAAGATTTTACGTGTCAACGAGATCAAATATGAATCTAAGATGGCAGACAGCGCATTAAATTTCTATCTTTACGACCAACTCCCCAACGAAAGGCTTTAATTCGCTCGAAAGTCGAATTTTGTTTTTTTTTATTGTTTCAGGTAGTGAAAGATCCTGTGTGCTTTTTACAGTACTACCGACACTAGCAACGTTAGTGCGAGATGTTAATTTTTATTGAAACAAAAGCTGAACTGCTAAAAAAATGGAAACGACAAGATAAAATAAAAAAACTTACTTTCACTCTATCTTTGGATCTTCTTGGCTTCGGTTGTTCTCGTTTCATCATGCTGTTTATGGTTTCATCTGGTTGGCGCACTCTCTTCATGGAGCATCAAGGCGGTCCAGTAGGTAACTAGCTCACTCGTGTCCAGTCAACCAACATAAAATAAGGAGAAAATTAATGTTACAAAATATTTTAGAATATAGGACACTAAGCTTTAATTGAATTGACTTTAACAAACCGTACATTGTGATAGTATTTGCATCTTAACATCTGATGGAGACGGCTTGTGATTTACTTCTTATGTCGATATGAATTCTTTCCCATCTTGTTGCATCATTAGTTGATGGTTGTTGTATTCACTTTTTACTTGGCATTCTTTGAAAAAAAAATTACGATGTTCAGAAAACTGTTTACAAGATAAGCAAAGAAAACTACGTTCACAAGCATTAGAGAGGACTAAGTAATTATAATAGGCGTGACAGGTCACAGAGGTTAGTCGACGAAGAAACTCATGGACAAATTCCCGGCATGATGATACCCCGATAGCAAGAAATACAGCAAGTGTAGAACGTGTACGTGTGAGCTTAAACTGTATGTATGCAACTCCAAGAAAAGCGCAACACAAAATGGCGGAATTTAAAGACATTTCTGGTGTCATTTCCAGTTCCCTAACTTTCGCGGACAAATATATTTATATATTTTTCTCAAATTTTTTTGAAGTAAATCTAGATGGATTTTGTGAATAAACAAATTAAAAAAAGTATTGCCCACGTTAGGAAACTAGAACGGGCGCCCAAGAATGCCCACAATTTCTCCAATCTGGATTATATTTATTGATTGCGCAAATGACTGATAAAAAATAAGAGTAATAAAATACCAAATGGTTTCCTCTTCAAGATAGTGTCATACATGCGCGCGGCATTTCGGGATATTTGGGAAAACTCGTGTTGAAGTTGAACCTAAGGCAACATGCCAAGTACATGGATGACGCTATCCTGCTCAGGAAACTATTTAGTAATTGTCTTACAAAATGATTACAGTGAAACACAAGTCAACGCCACGGCATTTAAATTTCTCGTGTAGGATTGTTTGATCCTGCACAGTAATAGCCAAGTGGCGCAATCGTCAGAGCAAACGCCTATCACATGTGAGGTCGTGGGTTCAATCCTTACTTCAGACTCGTGACACCCATGTGAGGAGTTAGTCAGTCGTGGGTTTATCCCGGGTACTCCGGTTTGCGAATGTTGACTGGATGGTTAAAATTGTAAAATATCAGTAATCACCGGAACACGGGTACTTAACTAAACTGCTGACGATGAGGCGGAACTCATAATGAATTAATGAAAATGTGTTTCACTGTAGTTATCATATAATGTAATTGCCAAGCTGAATGAATAATTCTCCAATGAATAATTTACAATTATGAGAGTAGTGGGGGGGGGCAGCATAAAGATTGAAGTAGTGTCAAGGAAGGGGTACTACCCTGACGGGTACTAGGCGAAGAAGTAGAGTAAACAGGAGGAAGAAAATTAAATTGGAGTAAATAAGGGGGATTGGGGTAAAGAAGGGGAGAAGCAGGATAAAGAAACCAGTGGAAGGGGGTGCTATCCTGGAAGGAGTACCCGGGAAAGAAGAGGGTGAACAGGAGGAAAAGTAGATTGGAGTACAGAAAGGGGAAATTAAACGGATCAGGAAATTCAGACTTGCAATTCAAATGAAAGGCAGCTCATTGGTCATGTAAACACTCGTTAAATCATGGTTCTCGCTTGCCTTTAGCTTGGAATCATCTTTGAATTTGAACTGAAAGTCTGAATTTGCATGTTTCTTGTATAGAGTGCAGTGTATCAGAACAGAAGAGGTTTTGAAGAAAAAGAAAGAAAGAATAAAAGTAAGTTAAAATTTGTAAAGAATAATGAAGAAACTATTGGTACAGCACTTGATACATGATGATAATCATCATTATAAACTCTCTATTAATCCGGGGGGGGGGGGTATAATAGAGAATTTGCAATGATAGTAAGTATATTGTAATATTTGGGTTTTTACCACTAAATCCTCTTGAAAGTTCTTTTTGGCTGTGGCTTCTCTCATCACAGTTGTCTGTGCTTGTCTTGCAAAATCTCTGGAATATCTATAACGTGAAGGTCAATATTTAAGATTAGAAAAATAGAAACCGTAAAATAGAAAGAAATTTAAATCGTGGCGAATACTTTTTACGGTCTTGCTGGCATGACAAAAAGAGAGTATAGATTTATAAGATCATGTTGATTTATCCTTTATCTGAACTATATTTAACTTAGATTTTAAAATAGATTTCACCCTGGTAAGCAGACCGAATGGGTTTTCAAACAAGATAACATTTAATGACTAAAACGTGCACAGAATAGTTAGAGAATGCTTACATGTCGAATAAAAATCCAATACTTTTAATGTCCAACTACACAATAGCGATTTTCGTTGCATTTCTAGACTGGAGAAGAAGACGACGCCATTTTGATTTTGATTTCTCCCGACAACGGCAGATTTGTCTTCGCAATTTTTTTCCATTTCTTCGTCGTTTCAGCTCCAATTTGCTCGTTGTGTTTCTTTCGTACCTTCCTCGCCATTTCCGTACAACCAATGGACATTTATACTCAAGATTAAGACTGTATTGAGACTTTCAAAATGTTCGTCAGGAGACATAAAAATCGAAGCTTCTTCTTCGGGTTGCAGAAGCAAATGACGTCAGACGACCTTTGTCCGCCAGCAAATACCCGTATGTATAACATTCAATGATCTTTTTAGGAAGCTGAAAATCAGTTTTTATTGCGCGAACGAAATGTTTTTGCCATTATTTCTTACTCAGGTCTTTGTTCTACTACTTTACTTCCAGTTTAGTTAGGTAACTTGCCAAAAGAAACGCCTGTAAGGGACAATTTTGCATTTTTTTTTTATTTCGATGCTGATGAAGAAGAGAAGACTCGTTAGAGCTTTCATTGGCAAATATCTTTCCCTCCGTGGCCGAGAGGTAAAGACAACTGTCTTGACTTCGATTTTGGGTGGATCGAGGACCGGTCCAGTTCAACTGAGTTTGGTAAGAATTTAATTCTGATCGGTGCTCGATCCACCCAAAACTGAATTCAAAGCTGGGCGTGGAGTGCAGGAAAACACTAGGCAGTACCGCGAGGCCAAGGAGGCAAACGTTATTTTTCTAGTGTTGTTAACTAATATTTAAGCAAATTTCATTAACTTGACTGTTGGGGACAGACCTGTAGGGTTGGTGCATTGAAGACTTCTCGTCGTTATTTCCCTTCGTTCAAGAAGACAAGTTGTCTTCATCGAGAAATAACGACGAAAAGACTTCAAGACACCGCTAAACCACTACACTTTAAAGCTACAGTGTAGTGGTTTAGCTAGCTAAACCACTACACTGTGCCAATAATATATGGCTGACTTCTTCCTAACGCTTACGGTACGACCATGGATGCGCAAAGATGCGCAAACACATTAAAGCCTTGAAAGCAAGTGTTTTCTTTTAGGAAAGAATCAAGGACGACAACGCTTACTAAATCAAAGCCGTCTAGTCATGTTTTAAGTACTTCAGCTATGTTTAACGATCTTTTACCAGATCTTTGCAAGAGGAAAAGTAAAATTTTGCATCATTATTATTAACTTTCCGTCAGTCGTTTCTTTCTTGATCGAGCATTATATGCCATTGTGTTCAGTGTCCTTGATATAGGAGCCATATACTTATGGCCTTGGGTTTAATTCCCAAACACTGAATGGCAGTGTTTTGCTCTTCCAATGAGATAACAAGATGGCACTGTAGAACGCGTGGTTTTATATAAGCTACGAGCGTCAAGATATCCTTGATAGGTAACTATTGATCCTACAATGGCACTTATGTTCACTGCCAATAGGAACGTTTTCAACTCACAGCTTGTACATAATGGCTTTTATAGGTTGTGTCACAAGGAAACTGCAGTTCGGTCGTAAAATCAACTTGTTTTCAAGGTTGCCGGGTTTTAAACATTACTGACACTGTTAATGTTGTAGCTCGGAATTGTAAAACAACGGCGGCAATGCAGTTTTCTTGTGCCATAACCATATAAGCTACGACCGCCAAGCTTTATCCTTGATAGGAAAGAATTGATCCCACCAACGACATTTGTATTCTCTCCCGATAGGAACGTTTGAGACTTACAGCTTGTACATAACGCATTTTATCGGTGAGTCGTAAAACCAACCTGTTACTGCTCAGCAAACTACCATTTCCCTCGATCAACGATAGTCGATGAAGCTTGGCGCTCGAGTTGTTCAGCTAAGTTAAACGATCTTTTATGGCGAGGTCTTTTCAAGAAGGCATGAAGCATAGATGCGCAAACACTGTACAGCCTGTAAAGAATATGTCTTCTTTCGGGAAAGAGTCAAAGACGATAACGCTTATTAAATCAAAACTGTGTAGGCATGTTTTAAGTTGCTCAGCTATGTTTAACGATCTTTTATGACCAAGCCTTTGCAAGAAGGAAAGTCGAAGTTTGCATATACTATTGACTTTCCGTCGGTCGTTTCTTTCTTGATCGAGCTTTATATGTCATTGTGTTCAGTGTCCTTGATATAGGAGTCATGTATTTATGGCCTTGGGTTTGATTCCCAAACACTGCATGGCAGTCTTCAGCTCTTTCAAGTAATAAGATAACTTTGGAACAAGATGGCAATGCGTTATTTACTATATGCCTGGTCATGCTGTAACTAATCATGTAGTATATTCTACAAACCTTAACTCAGAACGTTGGCTGTCAGTTTCTATTCGTGGTTGCTTTGAAACATTGCAGATACTGCTAACCTGGCTATAACCTGTAAAATGCTTGGTTTTACACAACCTACGAGCGCCAAGCTTCATCGATTATCGTTGATCGAGGGAACTGGTAGTTTGCTGAGCAGTAACAGGTTGGTTTTACGACTCACCGATAAAATGCGTTATGTACAAGCTGTATGTCTCAAACGTTCCTATCGGTAGAGAATACAAATGTCGTTGGTGGGATCAATTGTTTCCTATCAAGGATAAAGCTTGGCGGTCGTAGCTTATATAAATGATAAAACCACCCATTTTACAGGTTATGGCACAAGAAAACTGCATTGCCGCCGTTGTTTTACAATTCCGAGCTACAACATTAACAGTGTCAGTAATGTTTAAAACCCGGCAACCTTGAAAACAAGTTGATTTTACGACCGAACTGCAGTTTCCTTGTGACACAACCTATAAAAGCCATTATGTACAAGCTGTGAGTTGAAAACGTTCCTATTGGCAGTGAACATAAGTGCCATTGTAGGATCAATAGTTACCTATCAAGGATATCTTGACGCTCGTAGCTTATATAAAACCACGCGTTCTACAGTGCCATCTTGTTATCTCATTGGAAGAGCAAAACACTGCCATTCAGTGTTTGGGAATTAAACCCAAGGCCATAAGTATATGGCTCCTATATCAAGGACACTGAACACAATGGCATATAATGCTCGATCAAGAAAGAAACGACTGACGGAAAGTTAATAATAATGATGCAAAATTTTACTTTTCCTCTTGCAAAGATCTGGTAAAAGATCGTTAAACATAGCTGAAGTACTTAAAACATGACTAGACGGCTTTGATTTAGTAAGCGTTGTCGTCCTTGATTCTTTCCTAAAAGAAAACACTTGCTTTCAAGGCTTTAATGTGTTTGCGCATCTTTGCGCATCCATGGTCGTACCGTAAGCGTTAGGAAGAAGTCAGCCATATATTATTGGCACAGTGTAGTGGTTTAGCTAGCTAAACCACTACACTGTAGCTTTAAAGTGTAGTGGTTTAGTGGTGTCTTGAAGTCTTTTCGTCGTTATTTCTCGATGAAGACAACTTGTCTTCTTGAACGAAGGGAAATAACGACGAGAAGTCTTCAATGCACCAACCCTACAGGTCTGTCCCCAACAGTCAAGTTAATGAAATTTGCTTAAATATTAGTTAACAACACTAGAAAAATAACGTTTGCCTCCTTGGCCTCGCGGTACTGCCTAGTGTTTTCCTGCACTCCACGCCCAGCTTTGAATTCAGTTTTGGGTGGATCGAGCACCGATCAGAATTAAATTCTTACCAAACTCAGTTGAACTGGACCGGTCCTCGATCCACCCAAAATCGAAGTCAAGACAGTTGTCTTTACCTCTCGGCCACGGAGGGAAAGATATTTGCCAATGAAAGCTCTAACGAGTCTTCTCTTCTTCATCAGCATCGAAATAAAAAAAAAATGCAAAATTGTCCCTTACAGGCGTTTCTTTTGGCAAGTTACCTAACTAAACTGGAAGTAAAGTAGTAGAACAAAGACCTGAGTAAGAAATAATGGCAAAAACATTTCGTTCGCGCAATAAAAACTGATTTTCAGCTTCCTAAAAAGATCATTGAATGTTATACATACGGGTATTTGCTGGCGGACAAAGGTCGTCTGACGTCATTTGCTTCTGCAACCCGAAGAAGAAGCTTCGATTTTTATGTCTCCTGACGAACATTTTGAAAGTCTCAATACAGTCTTAATCTTGAGTATAAATGTCCATTGGTTGTACGGAAATGGCGAGGAAGGTACGAAAGAAACACAACGAGCAAATTGGAGCTGAAACGACGAAGAAATGGAAAAAAATTGCGAAGACAAATCTGCCGTTGTCGGGAGAAATCAAAATCAAAATGGCGTCGTCTTCTTCTCCAGTCTAGAAATGCAACGAAAATCGCTATTGTGTAGTTGGACATTAAAAGTATTGGATTTTTATTCGACATGTAAGCATTCTCTAACTATTCTGTGCACGTTTTAGTCATTAAATGTTATCTTGTTTGAAAACCCATTCGGTCTGCTTACCAGGGTGAAATCTATTTTAAAATCTAAGTTAAATATAGTTCAGATAAAGGATAAATCAACATGATCTTATAAATCTATACTCTCTTTTTGTCATGCCAGCAAGACCGTAAAAAGTATTCGCCACGATTTAAATTTCTTTCTATTTTACGGTTTCTATTTTTCTAATCTTAAATATTGACCTTCACGTTATAGATATTCCAGAGATTTTGCAAGACAAGCACAGACAACTGTGATGAGAGAAGCCACAGCCAAAAAGAACTTTCAAGAGGATTTAGTGGTAAAAACCCAAATATTACAATATACTTACTATCATTGCAAATTCTCTATTATACCCCCCCCCCCGGATTAATAGAGAGTTTATAATGATGATTATCATCATGTATCAAGTGCTGTACCAATAGTTTCTTCATTATTCTTTACAAATTTTAACTTACTTTTATTCTTTCTTTCTTTTTCTTCAAAACCTCTTCTGTTCTGATACACTGCACTCTATACAAGAAACATGCAAATTCAGACTTTCAGTTCAAATTCAAAGATGATTCCAAGCTAAAGGCAAGCGAGAACCATGATTTAACGAGTGTTTACATGACCAATGAGCTGCCTTTCATTTGAATTGCAAGTCTGAATTTCCTGATCCGTTTAATTTCCCCTTTCTGTACTCCAATCTACTTTTCCTCCTGTTCACCCTCTTCTTTCCCGGGTACTCCTTCCAGGATAGCACCCCCTTCCACTGGTTTCTTTATCCTGCTTCTCCCCTTCTTTACCCCAATCCCCCTTATTTACTCCAATTTAATTTTCTTCCTCCTGTTTACTCTACTTCTTCGCCTAGTACCCGTCAGGGTAGTACCCCTTCCTTGACACTACTTCAATCTTTATGCTGCCCCCCCCCACTACTCTCATAATTGTAAATTATTCATTGGAGAATTATTCATTCAGCTTGGCAATTACATTATATGATAACTACAGTGAAACACATTTTCATTAATTCATTATGAGTTCCGCCTCATCGTCAGCAGTTTAGTTAAGTACCCGTGTTCCGGTGATTACTGATATTTTACAATTTTAACCATCCAGTCAACATTCGCAAACCGGAGTACCCGGGATAAACCCACGACTGACTAACTCCTCACATGGGTGTCACGAGTCTGAAGTAAGGATTGAACCCACGACCTCACATGTGATAGGCGTTTGCTCTGACGATTGCGCCACTTGGCTATTACTGTGCAGGATCAAACAATCCTACACGAGAAATTTAAATGCCGTGGCGTTGACTTGTGTTTCACTGTAATCATTTTGTAAGACAATTACTAAATAGTTTCCTGAGCAGGATAGCGTCATCCATGTACTTGGCATGTTGCCTTAGGTTCAACTTCAACACGAGTTTTCCCAAATATCCCGAAATGCCGCGCGCATGTATGACACTATCTTGAAGAGGAAACCATTTGGTATTTTATTACTCTTATTTTTTATCAGTCATTTGCGCAATCAATAAATATAATCCAGATTGGAGAAATTGTGGGCATTCTTGGGCGCCCGTTCTAGTTTCCTAACGTGGGCAATACTTTTTTTAATTTGTTTATTCACAAAATCCATCTAGATTTACTTCAAAAAAATTTGAGAAAAATATATAAATATATTTGTCCGCGAAAGTTAGGGAACTGGAAATGACACCAGAAATGTCTTTAAATTCCGCCATTTTGTGTTGCGCTTTTCTTGGAGTTGCATACATACAGTTTAAGCTCACACGTACACGTTCTACACTTGCTGTATTTCTTGCTATCGGGGTATCATCATGCCGGGAATTTGTCCATGAGTTTCTTCGTCGACTAACCTCTGTGACCTGTCACGCCTATTATAATTACTTAGTCCTCTCTAATGCTTGTGAACGTAGTTTTCTTTGCTTATCTTGTAAACAGTTTTCTGAACATCGTAATTTTTTTTTCAAAGAATGCCAAGTAAAAAGTGAATACAACAACCATCAACTAATGATGCAACAAGATGGGAAAGAATTCATATCGACATAAGAAGTAAATCACAAGCCGTCTCCATCAGATGTTAAGATGCAAATACTATCACAATGTACGGTTTGTTAAAGTCAATTCAATTAAAGCTTAGTGTCCTATATTCTAAAATATTTTGTAACATTAATTTTCTCCTTATTTTATGTTGGTTGACTGGACACGAGTGAGCTAGTTACCTACTGGACCGCCTTGATGCTCCATGAAGAGAGTGCGCCAACCAGATGAAACCATAAACAGCATGATGAAACGAGAACAACCGAAGCCAAGAAGATCCAAAGATAGAGTGAAAGTAAGTTTTTTTATTTTATCTTGTCGTTTCCATTTTTTTAGCAGTTCAGCTTTTGTTTCAATAAAAATTAACATCTCGCACTAACGTTGCTAGTGTCGGTAGTACTGTAAAAAGCACACAGGATCTTTCACTACCTGAAACAATAAAAAAAAACAAAATTCGACTTTCGAGCGAATTAAAGCCTTTCGTTGGGGAGTTGGTCGTAAAGATAGAAATTTAATGCGCTGTCTGCCATCTTAGATTCATATTTGATCTCGTTGACACGTAAAATCTTGATTCCCAAACAGCTTGAAGTAAGCTAGTTTTGATATAAGTTACATTTCACGTGCACAGTAATTCTCAAAGAGATATCGGCAATAAATTTGAGAGAGCTTTTGAGAGAGATTAGTGCGAGATATTAATTTTTATTGTTCGAAAGAGCTTTAAGAATTTACACATTCCTTACGTGTTGTTTAATTCTCGAGATATTTTAATCTAAATTCATAAATTAGGGTAGCTGCAAGTTGTGTGCGTGTGAGAAATAAAGACTCCTTCACGGCTATGATTTTCTTTTGTGTTTTGCTCACGATTTATTAATGATTCTCGAGATTTTAATAAAAAAATTTCATATTAACAGCTTACACAATAATTTGGCCGGCCTAATTAATACTATTTTATAATATACTGAGTGTCAAAGTTCATTTATTCCTGTTTCTTATTGGTTAAGAACGTATCACGTGATAGTGGAGAAATTCTATTGTCTCCCTGGCAACGTAGCTAAGCGGTGGACATTACTTTTATTCACCGGTAGACAACAAATCCACAAAGCCTCACGTAGCCATGTCAGGTAAAAGGTAATCCTTTTTACACATGTTTGATTGATTTGTGGTACTTTTCTTCTCTTTTGGCACTCAGTATATAATAAAATACTTATTGACTGAGACCTCGGGAAAGCAGTATGTTTTGTGGACCCTCGACATCGACAGTCTCTGGTCCACAAAACATACTGTTTCCCTCGGTCTCAGTCAATAAGTGTTAATTACTATACATTGCAGTTGTTTTATGCGTTGTGATTGGTCAGTTGTATGCAGATAAATGCGACTATCACACAATCTGCAGATAACTCAGTCATACAATAAGAATACATAGAAGGGCCACTCAGCAGTGCAACATGTCACACTATGTTTATGCAGTTTACTGGCTGCCACCAGCCAGTTCAGCATTCCTATTGGCCAGAAAATGCAATTGACTGGCTGAGAAAATGCTAATAACGTGCGTAATGCGACATGCGCGGCTTCAAAAACTCCAAAGGCTCCGACGCGAGTGGCCCTTCTATGTATTCTTATTCTATGGCTCAGTTATCTGCTAGCAGATAACTGAGTTATCTGCATGTTGAGCCTACGGTGCAGATTATTACAGTATGCGGTATTCGTTGGCATCAATGATTGGCATGGCAACAACATTTTTTCGATATTTTCTGTTTCATGTTATGGCATCTTGCTTTTTAAGCTCTTCCGAAGGCGAAATTCGTCAATTGCTCGAGGAAAAAGACTTACAATGTATAATAAAGCAATTATCGGATTCGGTTTTTGTGATATGCAAAATTATCAATGTCTTGGTAAGAGTTATCTGACTCGCCTTCGGCTCGGCTGATAACTCTTACCTCGACATTGATCATTTCGCATATCACAAAAACCTCATCCAATAAGTGCTTAATATGTTATAGTTTACTTATTAAGCTTTGTGGAAACACCACGTAAATTTATTATTGCAATAATAAATTTACGTGGTGTTTCCACAAAGCTTAATAAGTATATTGTATTCACCATGCAAACGTACAAGAAACTTATCATGTTATAGTTTATAAATTATTCGTAACTATCATCTCATGACTTAATTCTTTCTACTATTGCAAAGGGTGATGGGATGTGAAAAAAACGCACAAGAAGAGAAAAGAATGAACGATCCTGGACGGCAAGACCCACAAAACAACAATCCACAAGAATAAGAAGACACGACATTGTAATAGAAAGTAGTGGTAATGTGCAAGTTAGTAGAAAACAAGATACTTATTATTGAGGGATCAAAGAGGATTTAATAGATATTTCTCGTTAATGAAAAAGAAAAGACAGCAAATTAAGTGAAAAAAATTGGATTGAAATAACATTGATATCAAATACATTCAACAAAATAATTAAATAGAATATCTAGGAGTTTGGCAGTCAATTTTCGAGTCAAAAAACAGGTAAAAATATGGTAAATGTCGACAATATTTTTTAAAGAAACAATACCTTCACGCCTGGAAATTTCGTCTCTAACATTTGGATTTGGATATTTCTAAAAACAAAACAAAATAACATGTAGGATTGAACGTTTTACAAAAATAAGTTTCGTAATAATGCCACTAAATTATAGTTGATGCATTTGGTCACTATTCTTGGTTTGCACATGACGTCATTTCGTGTGATTGGGCGCCATCTTGGTTGACTCTGCAGATTACTTCAGCTGTTTACAGCGAAGTACTTGTGTCAATTTACTATTTCATCGTTAGTTTTAGCGTATTATGAATGATACTTTAAAGATGTATGGCTCGATAGGATCAGATATAATGAATAGATACTTTGTGGTTGCCATGTGTTTCAAACGTCAACAAAGATGGCGTCGATTGCAAACGATCAATTCCGTCGTTCTACCTTTAAAGCATGTGTTCTCTGGTTAAAAAGCGAGAAAATGTGACTTGTATTCCAATTCACCGTAGCAAAACAGATGGTGGCATGTCGATTTTACCAGAATTTAATGCGGGTATCAATCAAGAATACCAGTGAAATGATATTTAAGATAAGCTAATGGACGGAATTTTAACACAAGTGACAAAATAACCTATCTGTCTGTTCCTCAAACGAGGTTAATTTACCTTAAGTTTTTAAACGATTTCAGACCGCAAGGCATTCTGGTAAAATCAACACCCGCCATCTTTTTGCTACATTAAATTCCCAAGGGAATATATCATTTCTTTGTTTCTTAGCTAATTTGGTTCATACATCCATGCAAATCAGTAGGATCATTATATTTTTTTGTGCATTTTAAATTCCCATGGGAATACGGCATGCTTTGTTTCAATGGTGATGCGTCTGTTTATGGTAATTACTGCATAATGCGAATCCTCTTTGATTATTAATATGATAAGTATCTTGGTGCTTTCAGATTTGTTTTGGTAAGCAGGAACAATGAAGTCATTGTTTGTGTACACTAAAGCAAATTACGAAGGTGGTTTGAGAGCAGCTGCGAGGTACCATGCAAATGAAGGCGTTTCGGTTAAATAAGTGTGAGAATTACGGCATTAAAAATTGCATGTCATCTACACTTAAGGATATAAGTTGCCAAAAAAAAAACAACTTTAGTGAATCTGTTGAGTTTCAATTGCTTTTTATTTTTGCCTAATTCTCATGCTTATTTGACCCAGCCTTGGACTTTGGTAAGTATCAGGGGCCGGTTGTATCAAAGGCGTTTAGCTTAAACGGTGGGTAAGTCAAAAATATGAAACACGTTTCCATGTTGTATAAACAAACCAGCTGAAGTTATTTGACCTGAGAAGAACAATTATATATAAAACTAAATATTTATTCTATTTCAACTCATAATTTCGGTTCCGTACTAGGTGTAAAACTGATTTTTAAATTTCACTTATCCACCGTTTAAGCTAAACGCCTTTGATACAACCGGCCCCAGGTTTATATTTACTCCGGAACAGTTAACACAACGAAAAGCCCATGCCCATTCAGCTAAGGTTTTACGTTTGAAAATTCAATCAAAAACTCAGTCTAAGTGGGTTTAAGTAGCTAGAGATAACGTAATTTATCTTTTTATTTTGCTTTTTTGTTTATAACGTAATTTATTAGCTAAATGTATGGACTGCGAGGGTGTGCGCCGTGTGTAAGTTGCATGGGGTTAGGTTTATTAAAGGAATTAAAATTTTTGAAAGTATGCTTAAAAACCAAAATCTGTCGTCACTTCTAACAAAACAGTTAAGAGTAGGTTTCAACATCAACTAAATTGATCTATACTATTAACTAAGAAAAATGCGAATTAAGTTTTATATTTTGCAAGCAAATTTTAAATAGAATTCTCACCTGTTTTTATGTACGAGCTTTTTCTGTTTACGTTTGATCTAAAATATCCAAATAAATTGCATTTAAAATGCATACTTTACCGAAATTTTAACTCTTTTAATTTTCGAAATTGGGTGGCAGTCGGGGTGGTGGTGGTGCATGCGGGTTTATCAGCTGTGAGTGACTGTGCGATGGTGAGGAAAGTGAAGGTAACGAATGGAATGCAGGAGCTTAGAACTGAGGAAGACAGCTTAGAACTGAGGCAGGTAGGCAGTTGGTAGGATCAGCGGGGGGCACTTGACATTTTGGCTTTGGGAATCAAATTTGCATGCTAAGTACTTAAGTCACTAACGTTTGTTGTTTTAATTTGTTAGGTACGCGCGGCTGCTCTCTAGGGAAGATCAACTTAGCAATTGTATTAGCACTTGCAAAGTTGGTCTTCTCTTTGCCGGCTACCCCGGCCAGTTCTCCGAGTGCTACTTCCACCGTGAATAAGTAGAAGTACTTGTACTACATGTATAAGTACTTCTACTTAGGTGGAAGTGGCACTTGGGGAGCTGGCCGGGGTAGGGGGATTTTTTTTATTCAATTTCTCAATTCCCATGGGAATTGAATTTTTAATTAAAAAGGGGTCACAAGTAAATTTTGTAAACAATTTATTGAAAAAATTTGTAAAGATTACATACAATTTGAATAACAATAAAAAGAGATTAACTACCACACATTGTACTTATTAAAATAACAACAGAAGAAAACAGAACATGGCAGAGAGAACAATAACACAAGTGAATGAACAAAGTCCTAAATAACTTGGGTCTTTTCAACGTAAGTAAATGTTTATACTTCAAAATATATTATAACAATGAAACAACTTGAAGTGATAAATTTTGAGAGTTTTGCAAAGGTTTACCCAGCATATAACGAGTTGTTTCACAATTACAAAGAAAAACATGTGGCTCAAAACATGCAACTGATAGAGATGACGAGAAGGCTTAACAAGTCTAAGTAGAAAGGTTTTCAAAAGTTAGTCCCATTTTTATAACCATATGTAACTACCCTGTCAACTCTCCCAGTGGGAAGAACCGGAGTACCCGGAGAAAACCCATGAGTTTTGGCGGAGCGTTGACCAACGCTTTTTCAAATACAGCCAGCCTCACAGAAGAAAGGTATTTTTGTCAAAAGAAAAATATCATTTTTAATCAATTGTGCTTTTATAAGTCAGAAAAAATACATGCACGAATTACCAACGAATTTTGATGGCTTTGAGACATGTAACGTGGGCACATAATTCTTCCTAAAAATACTTTTTTGTACTCGAAACAACCCTTCAAAACGTCGAAAAACAACGAAGAAACGATTTTTTTATAAATTCCAAATCGACCAAGCTGTAATGTTCGGAGCCACATTTTTCTTATTGCGTTTCTAACCTGACAATGTGAAATGCACTAAACATTGCTACCTTTATTTTTTTTAACAAAAAATTCAAAAATACATAGAATAAAAACCAAGCATTTTTAGAATATTGTGTGTAGCACGACATTTTTCAGAAACCAATCTCTTACACTTTTCTTTGCATAACAGTGCATGCGATCTATTTTTCGCAAAAAAATACAAAGAAAGTCTCAGACATCTCATTTTTCTGGTGGGCACAAGAACAGAAGCATTTTGTTCAAATTGTGATAATTTATTTGAGATAACTTTGGGCAAAACTCTATTTTTCGTTGAAAACAGCCGAAAAATCAATGCTTTGGCTTTGCCCAGCAACTAATGAAGTCACTCGATAGTGAAGTTGCTTTATATACAATTGATAGTTTCAGTGTTAAAGAGACCAAAATAAAAGTAGAAATACATAACTTAGATTGATCTTGGATTGAAAAGTAAAAAATTTATTCGAAGAATCAATTTAAATTTAGTCTTTTTGGAAGGTACCATTGTCAGGTTAGGAACATATCTCTTTGAAGTATAAATTCATCTTTACTTACTTGTTGAAAAGACTATATTCAAGAGCCATGTAAACCTGTTTTCTTATATTATTATTACCACGCAAGTATTACAAAGTGGAATATTTGAAATGTAAACTTGAACTGAAGCAAAGGAAATGCACATACAAATTCAGAAATATTTCAATTGCCAAAATACAAATTCACCACAACCAAACAATATAAAAAGTTCCAGTAGGCAATATGTTGTAATTTTAATTAAGAAACTTATAAAGTAATAAATCATACAGGAAACACAAAAGAAATCATTTTCTCATCTTACAGAATCGGTATTTTCAAAATCACTTTGCTATAGATCTGATGTATAAAATTGACGAGTTTCACAAGCCATTTACAACATTCGCATCTGTGTATGTCAGATATCTCGCCTTCAGCTTGGGTTTGTATATCCGATACAACCCGGTCACTTGTATTGTAAATAGTACAAATCAAAATTGTTATCAAATCAAAGTCTCAAACTAATTTAAATTATTCTACTCCATATAATGCCAGACAGTTTTACTTTTTCTCAGGAAAGACCTTATGTTCAACAAGGTAAATTTGGCATGTTAATTAAGAAGTCTGTAAAATTTGAAATTGCATAGTATCAACTAAAAGCTTCATGTGACTTAAAACTTTTTCAAGTCGATGTAATACGAAGAACTCTGGTAAAGTATTTACTGTATCCAGGCATCAATAGAAAACTTTTAAAATTAAAAATTGTAGTTACTTATACTTATTATTGGCCAACATCTGTACTGCTTGTTTATCTAGAAAATCTGGCATACTGTCAATTTTTTTAGTCCAAGGAAACTTTTTTACTCTTAAATTCTTACATCCGCCACATCTTTTCTTTGCTAATAAAAAGAGCCCACAGAATTTATTTGGCAAGTTGTGGTTTTCTTTTTCATTTAAGATATGTAATTAATTGATAAAGTTAAAGAACAACTGCATCAGTTCATCTCAATTCCAAACAAGTTCCACTTTGTAAACAAAAGACAATATGCTAGCTTATTTTGTCCTTAATAAGTAGTTCATCTTAAAGTTTGAAAGTCAACATTCTAGTACAAAATCACAAAGTCTGTATCTAAGATAAATTACCAGTAGTATAAAATATTACAAAGTATTTTTTTAACTTTAAAGGGTCCAATATAACATTGAGAACTATTGTGATTTTCAAATGAACTTTCCAAACTTTCAAATGAACACTCAAAGCCAGCTTAAACAAAAGATGATTGAGATAGTAAACCAGGAAATAACATAGGTGTTGTAATTTTTTATCAAAAATATGATATAGTGCATATAACAGAAACATTTCAATTAAAAAGTAGAAATATATTTCCTGTGGTTAGTTTTAATTGCTATATATATTGAAATTTTAGTATAATAATGGATGTTTTTGTTTCTGGCAAAGTCACCTCAATCTCCTTATGTTTAACCAACATTACAAAGTCAAATAATGACAAACACGAATGATTAAACACAAATTTATATTTTAATGGGTAAAAATAAATATGTCCAAATTAGTATAATCATGCATATAGGTCTAGTAGGGTACCAATTTTTAGAAACAGAATTGTGTTGTTTAGAGGCATAACATATAAAATTGCTAGATTTGATATTTCAGTTTTTTAAGAAAGCCTTTTGTATGTGTTTTCATGAACTCTTGGGCCATAATTCAATTGATTTGAACGAAATAAGATTCTAACTTTCTTTTAAAACACAGTTCATCATTATTTGACTTTTTCTAAGATTAAAATGCTTCTGGAGCACATGAGATTCCACGGTATGTGTACCCACAAAATAATCGTCAAATTAGGTGAGAATGAAACCGTCATGTCCAAAATTATACTGTCCCAAATTGTCCCATATTCAATATTGTACATGCAATATTCCAATACCTTTAACAATTTCATTTTTCATAATCTGCCAGTTGTTGAGAGGAGGTTAAGCATTTTGTCGATCTACAAACAAATTTCAAAGAATTCTATTGAAGATAGATAACTGAAATGGTAAACAAACTGCAAAAGATAACAATGCAAGTGGTTGTGTAAAAACTAAAGACCACATAAAGTCGGCCATTCTGTACAGTGTTTGGATTTGACAGTTTGAATTTTAATTGCCTCAAGAAAAGTCTAAAAGGCATTAAAAACATAACATTCCTTGTTCTTTTTTAACATCCCGACCTTGCACGACTCCCACATCCTGCTACGTCTCCTCCTATCCACCTCCCACCCTCAAGGCCCTGTCACACGGTGCAATTTTTCTTGCACTTGTAACTGCTCCGTCTCCTTCTCTATCCACCTCTTACCCTTAAGGCCCTGTCACACGGTGCACTTTTCCTTGCATTCACCGTAGCAAAAAAGATGGCGACATGTCGATTTTACCAGAATGCATTGCAGGTATCAAGAAAGAATACGTGGGAAAAGATGACAAGAAGCAAAGCTACTGGATTGAAATTTTAACACAAGTGTGAAAATAACCTATTGTCTTCTGTCTGTTCTTCAAAAGACGTTAATTTGCCTTTTTAAACAATTTCAGACTGCCATGCACTCTGGTAAAATCGACATTTGCCATCTTTTTTGCTACAGGGAAAATCTACTCTTAAGTAAATTTGTGACAAATGTTTGGTACGTTAAAAAACCCCAGCAAACTGTGATGGAAACTTGCATTTGCCAATTTTACATCTCCCAATAGTAGAATTGCATTTCAAGTTGCAAGAAAAATTGCATTGTGACAGGACCTTTATTCTCCAGTGTTCCCGCCAACCTGCTCCCACCATTAGATGGAAAGTCCTTTTTTCACTACATTTTAGTAATTAGGCTACCCCCCTCCTCTTACAAGTCTGTAATCGCCTGACGAAATCAATTGGCCGACAGTCCAAGGCATGTTTTGTAATCGAAATTCACAAAATTAAAATTAAATTGCCTTTTTTCAATAAATTTGAACCAGAACCAACTCTATACATAGAACTGTCTCAGCATACTTTCTTCGACAATCTCAACAATTCAAGACCTCATTCAGTTTCTATAGCGGATTTCATGGTATTATTATCGAACCAACTTCAACTGAAAACGGTAGCCTTAATCTTACATGCGACCATAGCCATGCTTGGAAAGCACAAACTTACAATACTCGAAAATTGTACTTATTTCCAGTCTGATCTCTCAAAAATCGATCTCTATGCACAATCTAAGTACTTTGCTACAAATAATGATAGAAAATAAAGCATATTACCTTAAAACAAAGTTAGGATGCATGAAAATTTAGAGGACTTTCAAGGAGCAAAATCTTCGAGCTAGAGAAAAATTTTGAAAAAATAGTATTCGGAAAATCTTCGAGCAGCGTCGGAAACCGACGAATTCCGAGGAACGCCGAAACTACCACTTTGTGTCGACATGCTCCGAGCAAGTTCCTTGTTCCTGATTCAGAAGAAGCTGTATCACAGATCAGATATAAACAGATAGGGAACTCGCACTCAATAACCTCAATTTTTGTGTCCCCGTGCTCACGTCATTCCACGCGCCACGCAAATTGCTCTGGCAAGTGTCGTTCGTCGTGTTTTCAGTCAAAAGCATAGGAAAAACGCCGTTCGAAAGTACAAAAATGAATATTTTTGCGAAGTTCCTTCACCGATCTTCATTTTGTATGTATGTAGATATTTCAGTAGAATTTGCGTTTGATTCTTGTGTAGAAATTTCTAAATTTCCTTAAAAGTAGGAATAAACCAGAAAATGACGGAAACACGCTCTCAAAACTTCACCGCGACACATCGCTGGAATTTGTCGTTTTAAAGCATTTTGCATGAGAATCTTTGCACGTAAAACCTTCTTGCGGTTTAGATGTTCTAGCATGCACGTTTAAATGCGTGTTTTGTTGACACATTTCGCTAGAAATTGAGTTTAAACGCCGTGTTTAGGTCGGCTCACGCGGTTTGTGCCAGCGGTATCACCCATGAGCGCTGCACCGACTTCTGACACCGAAAAAAAATAAAAAAAAAAAAAAAAAACAGAAACGGGGCGAATTTAAAACTCCGCCTCGCCTACGGCAGGCGGAGTAATTAGTACACTTACCTCTAGTATAGTTAGAATATGTCAGTTGCTGCACATCTTGCATGGCTCCAGGAATTGAACCTGGAAACCTAATTAGGTCCACTCTAATTAGGTACCCTCCAGGGCCTTTTTTTGTAAAACTTAGTAATAAGGTTACAGGCGTGACAGAACAAAATGCAGTAGAAAATAAGGTGGTATATCACTATATTCTCTACTATATGTTTGGCTATGCCACGCCTGCAAGGTTATTGCTATGTTCTTGCTATGTTTTTGTGCGTCTCAACCATCATTAAACATATTTACTAGCATATTAGACTACAGTCTACTTACTATACTAAGGTATACTTAGGTAACACCTACACCTAGTATAGTTAGTTAGAGTTAAATACCAAGAAGGAGGGATGTATGTCATATACAACCCCCGAGGACGCGCAGCGTCCGAGGGCTGTATATGACATACATCCCGACTTTCGAGGTATTTAACTAACTTAATTTATTTTTGAAGAGGTTTTCTAACAGAGTCTTTTGACTTTAAACAATTTAAGTCGAGATTCGTCGAGATTTTTCCACAACTTTGATCAAATTATTTATTCTAAACCGCAAGAAGGTTTTACGTGCAAAAATTCTCATGCAAAATGTTTTAAAACGACAAATTCCACCGCGAAACTTTACCGAGGAGCGATGAGAGCGTGCTTCCGTCATTTTCTGTTGTATTCCTACTTTTAAGGAAATTTAGAAATTTCTACACAAGAATCAAACGCAAATTCTACTGAAATATCTACATACAAAACACAATTTTTAACATGTAATAGTCAACAAAAAGGGACAGGAAGGTTCTTTATCAAAAAATTGCTCCAGAAATGTTTTAAAACGGCAAATAAAAGGTAAGAGACATTTTACATTCCAATTCCAGAAATACATATGTTAGTCTAAAGTTCCCAACAAATTATATCGTGGAGACTTCAGACTTAATAGCTTAGTCTAATTTTTAATTTTTGTTGTTTTTATGAGCGATTTTAATACTTGTTTTGTTAGAACGTCACGTTGAATAGTTGACTCAGAGAAAGGATTTCAAATTGGATATCACAGAAAATACAGATCACAGAAATACTTTTAAGTCGATTACTGTAAAGATTGTTGCTATAATTATTAAAATAGCAAGAAAAAAACTCAAAAATGCAAAATAAAAAAAGGAACAAAATTTAACTTAAATTTAGTAAAATTTCAACTGGCACTTTCTTAATTTGCCAAAACTTTATCAGACACCCTGCCTATATACCAATGTTTTAACTGACACCTGAAGCTTTCTGGAAGTAAATACTTTGTCAGCATGTCGAAAGTCTAACTGACAACTTGTGGGCATGTACAGGTCAAAGTCTAACCGACATCTTGTCAACAAGCCAAAAGCCTAACTGATATCTTTTCAACAAGTGAAAAGCCTTACCGACATCTTGTCAACAAGCCAAAAGCCTTACCGGCATCTTGTCAACAAGCCAAAAGCCTAACCAGCATCTTTTCAACAAGCCAAAAGCCTAACTGACATCTTGTCAACAAGCCAAAAACCTAACCGACATCTTGTCGACATCTTGTCAACATGCCAAAAATCTAACTAGGAGCATATCAACATGTCAAAAGTCCATTTCAAAGCTTGTCCACATATCAAAAGACTAACTCAGATCTTATCAACATGTCAAAAGTCTGCTCGAAAACTTGTCAACTAGTCAAAATCCTTACCAACATTTTATAAACATGCCAAATATTTACCTGACACCTTATCAACACATCAAATATCTAATTCAAAGCTGGTCAATATATCAAAAGGCTAGCCAACATTTTCCCAACAAATTATATCGTGGAGACTTCAGGCAGTGTGCTACAGAATAGATTTAATAAATTGATGGATTTAATAGACTGATGTATTGTATACACTTTTAGTAAAATTTTCTTTACTTGCAAAATAAAACAGCTATTTGTTGGTGGCATTATGGCAAAAGAATCTTGTTTAACATATGTACTATTAAAGTCTTTAATCTAAATTAAATTCTAAAAAATGCAATCCTACTAGGACTCTGGACAGAGTGCCTGGCAGGTCACTCAGACATTGATTTTTGGTTATCTTAGTGATTGCATAAGATGTGCTAGCAATGTCTTAAAATGCCTTGGAAGGTACCGTAATAATAATTGATTTAAAAAGGAATTAGTTGGACAGAACAGAAATAAGTGAATGTACCCCACCCCCAATGAACTCTCTAGTTACAGCCCTGCCTGGCCTTGTGCCCATTTTCGTTTGGCAGGCGGAGTGAACGCCTTAGCAGGCGTCTTGTTATAAACTAGTTTTGGATACTTACAAAAGTTAACAAATGTTACTGTAGTCTACCTTGGTAATAGACTAGAGTTACGTTAGTTAACTAAGGTAGAGTTGCCTTAGATGACTGTACCTTAGTTAACTAACGTAACTCTAGTCTACTACCAAGATAGACTACAGTTACCTTTGTTAACCCATAGTATTTCAGAACTCTATAGTTCTCACTGTTGTCTTGTCTTACGGTTAACATTAGGTAAGTTTATATGGCATGCGCAGCAGGTAACTCTTGTCTACTATAGTTAGTACATTAAGAGTTGCCTCAGTTAACTCTAGTCTTCCTTAATAAATAGCAGACTGGAGTTACGTTAGTTAACTCTACTTCAGTTGACTAACGTAACTCCAGTCTACTATTAAGGAAGACTAGAGTTAACTTAGTCAACTGAGGCAACTCTCAATGAACTAACTATAGTGGACTAGAGTTACCTTCTGCGCATGCCATATAAACATACCTAATGTTAACCGAAAGGCTAACCGTAATCACTAGACATCAGTGAGAACTATAAAGGTCTGGGGTGGTAAGGGTGGCGGGGTGGTTAGTGGGATTAGTTACGACTGTAAGTACCCAATTTGCACACTTACCTCTACTAACTATTTATGGAGGTAAGTGTACTTACAGTTCTAACTAATCCCACTAGCCACCCCGCCACCCTCACCACCCCATAGAATTTCAGACCTTTATAGTTCTCACTGATGTCTAGTGATTACGGTTAGCCTTTCGGTTAACATTAGGTATGTTTATATGGCATGCGCAGAAGGTAACTCTAGTCCACTATAGTTAGTTCATTGAGAGTTGCCTCAGTTGACTAAGTTAACTCTAGTCTTCCTTAATAGTAGACTGGAGTTACGTTAGTCAACTGAAGTAGAGTTAACTAACGTAACTCCAGTCTACTATTTATTAAGGAAGACTAGAGTTAACTGAGGCAACTCTTAATGTACTAACTATAGTAGACTAGAGTTACCTGCTGCGCATGCCATATAAACTTACCTAATGTTAACCGTAAGACAAGACAACAGTGAGAACTATAGAGTTCTGAAATACTATGGGTTAACAAAGGTAACTGTAGTCTATCTTGGTAGTAGACTAGAGTTACGTTAGTTAACTAAGGTACAGTCATCTAAGGCAACTCTACCTTAGTTAACTAACGTAACTCTAGTCTATTACCAAGGTAGACTACAGTAACATTTGTTAACTTTTGTAAGTATCCAAAACTAGTTTATAATTAGTACACTTACCTCTTGTATAGTTAGGATATGTCAGTTGCTGCACATCTTGCATGGCTCCAGGAATTGAACCTGGAAACCTAATTAGGTCCACTCTAATTAGGTACCCTCCAGGGCCTTTTTTTGTAAAACTTAGTAATAAGGTTACAGGCGTGACAGAACAAAATGCAGTAGAAAATAAGGTGGTATATCACTATATTCTCTACTATGTTTTGCTATGTCACGTCTACAATGTTATTGCTATGTCACGTCTGCAATGTTATTGCTATGTTCTTGTGTGCTTTTGACCGCAACTACCAACAAAATAAAATCAACAAACTTACGACAACTCTAATATTTAGATCGTCGTGGCTTCGGTTGATCTCGTTTTATAATGCTGTTTATGGTTTTATCTCATCTAACTTGTAGTTTTGTGCGCGTAACTTGAAGTTTTGGTGCCGTAACTTGTAGTTTTGATGCCATAACTTGTAGTTTTGATGCCATAACTTGTAGTTTTGAAGTTACGACAAGTTACGACATCAAAACTACAAGTTTTGAAGTTACGACAAGTTACGACATCAAAACTACAAATGGCATCAAAACTACAAGTTATGGCATCAAAACTACAAGTTACGGCGCCAAAACTTCAAGTTACGCGCACAAAACAACAAGTTACGCGTTCAAAACTTACAAGTTTGACAGCTGAAACTAATAAGTTTCAACTGACTAACATGCTCTTCATAACTTTTTAAAACGTTGTTTTGAATGCACGGTTAACGGTAGCTTGCAAATGGTTGTATTAGTTACTATATAGTTACATAGTTAATCCTTGATACCATATGTAGTATTGACACGTCTGTAATCCACGTGTTAGGATTTCAAATGATACAAAAGCGATAAAACTTGTGTAAATAATTGTTTGTTACACGTGAAACGGACTCCAGTTTTGATCATTTTAAACAGTAAAAATTATAATGGCAAACGCTGCGTTTCAAAGGGCAAACGTCACGTTGCAAACGTAAAAAAACTCTTGAAAATGTTTGCGCAAGCAATTTTCGAACTTACTGATGAGCTAAAACTGCGATGGACAATAAACACGTGCGGTCTATTTTTAAATTTTTCGAAAGCCTTAGATACTGTTGATCATAAAATCCTTTTAGAAAAGTTGCAAAAATATGGAATACGAGGCGTTCCACTCCAATGGTTTACAAGTTATCTAACTAATTGTCAACAATACGTTAGGATCGACAACACAGACTCTGAAATGCTAAGAACGACTTGTGGAGTTCCACAAGGATCAACACTTGGGCCGTTATTATTTTTGTTTTATATTAATGATATGCCTAACTGTTCAAAAAAGCTATCGTTCCGAATATTTGCTGATGACACAACTTTTTTACTCATGTAAATCAATTAGTGAAATTGAAAAAGTAATGAATGATGAAATTAAAAAAAATTACTACTGTTGTGCCACCAATAAACTATCAATTAACTTTAAAAAAAACGAACTTTATGATTATTGGTTCAAAACAGAAAAAGATTGGTAAACTCGAAATTGGAAACATAGAACAAACACAATATATAAAATATTTGGGCATGTACACTGACGAAGACATTACTTGGGAACAACGAATCACACACGTGAAGGCCAAAATTGCTAAAAATACTGGTATTATAACTAAATTAAGATATCACCTTGATTCAATTATGCTTAAGCAACTCTACTATACTCTAATCTACCCTTTTATAAACTATGGTCTAATGAGCTGGGGTAATACATATACTTCTCATTTAACCAAGCTCCGAACAGCTTTCAATAAATGTATTAGAACCATATTTTTTGCTCGCAGCAGAGAAGATGCCTCTCCTTATTACTGTCTTTTGGGAATCCTAAAATTAGATAATGTCTTTAAGCTTAAAATAGCTCACATCACTTACAAAATTTTACATGAACCAGTGAACCGACACAATGAATTGTTAACTCCAATTTATATTTACTATTCATTATTAACTAACTACTCTTCACCTTTGTAAATTACCTTTATATGACGTGTGCAACTTCAATAGAATTGTAATTGTAAATTGTAATTGCGCTTGTGCTTGAATACAAATAGCTGTAAAGTCAACAAGCCTTATTAAAATAAATTCTATATTAGTTACATTGTGGTAGTATATTAGTTAACTCCTTACGTTTTTTTTGTCAAAAATGCCCCGAAAAAAGTAAGGGTTATCCCCTTAGTTTTCGCTCGTCAAAATGCCTCAAAAAAGTAAGGGTTGACCCCCAACAAAAAAAAATTGTCATAGAAAATTTGTTATAGGGAGAGATCGTAAAACCCTTGTTACAACTTACCAGCTGCTACTCGCTATTTTTGTGATCAGCGATAGTGATAGTGTCAATCAGTATATTCTGGATACGATCTGATAAGATAGAACTTACGTAAATGTGAAGGTCCTGTCACACGGTGCAAGTTTTCTTGCAACTTGCAACGCATTTCCACTCTTAATTGATGTAAATTTGTGACAAATGTTTGGCATGTGAAAAATATATTAGAAAACTGTGATGGAAACTTGTATTTGCCAATTTTACATCTCTCAAGAGTAGAATTGCATTGCAAGTTGCATGAAAAATTGCATCATGTGACAGGGCCTTTACATAGATATTGAGTGGCTTCGACCGGATGTATGATAAAGTATATTTATATTACACCCTGGAGAGAATATCGACGTCAGACCTGCACGTCATCATGAGGACCATTACCTCACAGTGAATGTGCTGGTAACGAAGACACGGTAATAAAAAGCAATAAAAAATTCATGGACAACATGTCTTTGATTTTTTTTACTATACAAAATTTATTTTATCAATTTTCAATGTCACCCCTCCCCACCCTGCAAACTAAAGCAAGACGAATTCAAGCACTTCTTTATAAAATTCAGGAATTTTTCAAGGCATGGGTATATATCTAAAATATAGCAGTGCATGTCAGAGATATTCAGAGTATCCTGCGCCCAAAGTTTCAAACGTTATATAGTAACATTTATTTATAGTCACTCTGACATTCCCCCTTCAAGATATTCAAACCGTAATCCAACCAATGACATTGCTACGTAAACATAATGGGCGTGTCCAATCCCCCTATAAAACTAGACAGAACAATAGAAGCGCAAATGCAGTATAGTTGTTTGTAGTCACGGTTCGTGATCGAAGGAGAGATCATTTACAACCGTCATTATTCAAATCGTAACAAAAATGGTAAGTTTTATAAATAATAACATTGTTTGTAGCTGTAGATAGGGTGTAGTTTACTATCGCAGGTAGCTAGTTGGCTGCATCGTCTTAGCTAGGTCCTTGGAAGCTAAACTTATTTTAACATTTCTGCGTATGCACTTGGGAAACACATCAAAATAACAACTATTTTGTCTAAAACTAATGCCTGCAGTATCGGTTTACAAGTAAGATAATTACCGCAATTAATTCAATTTAACTAGAAGTGCTCCAAAGAATTATTTAGATCAAATATCGTGTTCTGCGAAAGCTCAATTATTCTTGCGAACGTCGCAATTTTTGTAAACATTGCTAGATGGGGTTAATAGAATATGCTTCCGTAGTAAATGGTTGCAAAATATATTAACTTTGATGCTAAAATACTACGAAGTGGATTTGTTGCAGATTTCTAAATTCTAATTTTCAGCCTAGATGCAAGGACACCTTGCACTTGCGGTGACCTAAGTGCCCTTCGGCCATCACCTATTTTTTGCTGCCGCCACAATATTTTTCTGCCTTGTTCCATCCTACTCGCATTTACTAAAACTATAAAGCGTTTCATTCCTTCTTCATTCCTGTGCGTCCAGTTACAGTTTCTTTAAGTAAGAAAATTTTATATTCGGATTTGTTAACTTGCTGTAGTTGTAGATCAATTTGGGGTCAATGTGTCAAGTGTTCGCGCTTTGATACCGGTAGTGGGCCCCCAACATTGAGAACAACTAGAGTCTAGATGATAGCTCAATTGGTAGAGCGGCGGTCTAGAAGCGCGAAGATGCGAGTTCGAATCTCCGAGACAACGAATTTTTCGTTGTTCTCTGTAGTGTCACATTAATATGAATCTAGTGTTTCATATCTCTGAGGATGGTTCTGAAATAGAGTTAAGAACAACCGACAACATGTTTTGAAAATTATTTTGCGTGAAAAGTAATTACGCTAAAAAAATACGATTTAGAAAGCGGCACAGGCTAAAATTGCATACGATTATAAAAGATTGCGTGTGATTAAACGCAAACACAAAGGAATAGCAAAGTTGTTACAAAAAAGTTTTGTTAGGCCTAATTTGTCACAAGGAGTACTTGATATGAGCCCTTTCAGTATTTGCACTTGCTAACTCCCTCACACAATTTAGTTTATTTGGACTTTGATGATGGCGCATTTTCTAAATTTAGAAATTGAACTGTCTTGTAATATTCCCACACAATTGTCTACACAATTGTACCAGACATGGCACGCACAAATCAACTTTTTTAAGTTGAGACTCGTAAGTGACGATCCTAATGGACCGATTGCATTATGGACAAAATTTTGAAAAAAGTTGAAATAGAAAAATTTATTCCCACAGCATTGAAGAGCATCCTGAAATTAGTAAAATTGCAAAGTTTTGTTGCGAAACGTTGTAAAATGTGGAAAATGTATGCCTGTGAAGATTGCAAATTTTGTATATTTTTGTATTACGCACGGAAAATTGATACCAACATCGAGAAAACGGTATCAATTTTCAGTGCGTAATACAAAAGTGTACAAAATTCGCAAACTTTGCAGGGCTATATTTTCCTCATTTTACAACATTTCGCAATCAAACTTTGCAATTTTAGGATGCTCTTCAATGCTGTGGTAGCGAATTTTCCCATTTCAACTTTTTTCAAAATTCTGTCCATAATGCAATCGGTCCATTAATTGCTCTTGGACTCATTCGAACATTAATTAGGGTCTAGATGGGGTTTAATGTTATAGTGTTTAGTGTTGAAATGCCAAAAAGTTTCCTGTTTTGTCATGATAAAAGTCTTAGCAGTTATTAAAATTTTCAAAAAAAATCATGTCTTTTGTAATGGCTTTAATTAAGACAAAAAATTTGTACATCGCTACTGCATCCAGTACATCACTTGCCCACTCGAAATTTAAATTTATTATTTGCAATCTCGGCACAGAATAGTGAGATATGTGTTACTTTTTGGGAAATAAGCAAAATTTAACTGTTATGCTGAGCCCCATTGAGCAACAAGTTCATTAAACGCCGGTTTTGGCATATCTTCGTTGTTGTCTAGGAATTAATCACGTCTGAAGGTATAATTGTTACAAACAGAATCTTTGTTGGCAGTGTTCCAGATTGGGTAAGAATTCGACGACATGCCTTTTAAGGGACGGACCATTAAGTTTTTGAGGGGGGCGGGGGGTTGGGCAAATACCAAAAAAAAATTCGCGCACTAAAAAATACGGGGAGAAAAATATCGTGCACAAATAAACAAAGAAAAAAAAATCGAGCAAGTTGTTTATAAAGACATATGTGTGTGTGAAAAAAAATCTTGCAATGAAATGTGATTGAAAAAAAAATCCAACGTGTTTAACTGGCACGAAAAAAAAAACATGCGCAAAAAAATTGCCCTACCCCCCCCCCTCAAAAATTTAATGGTCCGTCCCTAAGCAACACGCCCTTGAAGTTTGAAATCTAGCCCAAAAGTTCATTACGTCTTGTCTAGATGTGTGAGAATAAGCTCCAGCTTGCTTTTCAAGACCTCGAGTTCAATGTCCAGGATACACGGATTGTAGTGGACATGAAAACTGGGCGAAGCAAAGGGTAGGTCGGGTGATAAAATAAGTCAGTCGTACATGTGGCATGACTTTTCTTACATGAATATTTTTCAGGGTTGGATATAAGAACATTTTTTCAAAAATGTAATTCTCTTATTTCTTATATTAATATAAGAACATTTTTTGTAATATAAGAACATTTTCAAAAACTTTGCCATCCAAAAGCCAAAACCTACAAGCTGGTTGCATTACTCCATTAGGTACAATGGTTTTTCCAAGGTATAAAAATAGTTATTACTGCAGTATTTACACAACTATTATTTGTATATCGTATTTTAAAGATGATTCTCAAATAGTGGAGATTTACAACCTTGAAGTAAAATAATTAATGAGAATAATATAAGAAAATATAAGAACATTTTTGCCTCCACGAAAATTTTTCTTATCTAATATAAGAACATATAAGAACAACTAATATAAGAACATTTGCCAACCCTGATATTTTTTGTATGTTAGGTATGGGTTTGTAACATTCTATAATTCCGATGATGCAAAGGGGCTCATTAAAAAGGTTGGTAAAGCTGGTTTGATTTTGAAGATAGAACACAAATCTCCTAATACCTAGCTAGCCTAGAAATACATGCTTCAACGAGTAGATCTGGGGTAGTACGTGTATATTTATGATGGCCTTCACATGACTAAATTTGCAGGGTTTTGTCCTAACCAAGGATGGTGTGAAATTGAAAATTGATGCAGCTGTTCGAAAGAAGGTAATTTCTTGCTCACATATCACATTAGACTGCGTTGTACCACTTATCGACCTAAATACTTCCTAGTTGTGGTTTCTGCACAAGCCATGCCCTTGTTCCTGACACTTTGATGTTCTACCACAGTGACGTGGCTGGTCTGCACTGCAAACCCCCCCCCCCCACTCCCCAAGTCATCCTAGGCAAGACAAAATTATTTATTTATAGTATAAAAATATATCTTTCTAGGAATTTCTAAACTTATCTCAGCTAGTGGGGCTACCCTGGTTATAGGGTAACCTTCTTTAAGGTAGAGTGTAACCGTGGCAGGATGGACAAGTTTCTTTCATTTAGGCATCTTGACTTGGCTAGAAGGGGCAAATATGTAGGCATGTGTGTTCTAATAAAGTTAGCTAACCCCTTTTTTATCATTTTGGCAGGTTTTGCATGGTTTTGGATATAGGGGTTTGGTTTCCATTGCACTTTATATCGTATAACTTCCACTTATTGTAGGGTTTGCAGATTCGACTGGAGAGAGGACAGAAGTTGTATCACAGTATGAAATTTCATTTTAAACGTTAATTCAGTATTTCCATAAAATCACTGTCTTCTGCTAGCCATCTGCTGCCTTATAAAGTGTAAAATCTTCTTTATCTTCAGAAGCAATGGCTGCAGTCAATCACTATAACATGATGAATAATGCTGCCAATCTGAATGCTGTGTACCCAACACAAACCAGTCAAGTTCACACACCGGTAAATGAAAAAACAATTGCACGACGTTACAGTCGCGGCAATAGAAGCGTTCCTAAAATATTTGAGCAATTCATTTACTCAAGTTTGACAGTTCCTCTGATCAACTCCTGTTATTTTTCAAACTTTGAAAAGTTAGTTAAAATGTTCACAACTTTCTGTTTATCAACCATATTGAGCAATCAGAATGCTCACGAATAAGGTATAGCATTCTGATTGGACAATTAACAGGAAGTTGTAAATCTTTCAAGGAACTTGTTCAAAACTTTAAGAATTGATCCAAGGAACTGCTAAACGTGAGCAAATGAATTGGTCAAATTTTTTTGGAATGCTTCTGTTGCCACCACTGTAGGCTTGTTTTCAACACGAGGCAAGGCTAGATTTTCATGAAAATGATAGGGGACAGCTCCTATAAAAAACACTTATGTAGAGATGCAACTATTCTTCACCTCCTCAAAATTTAAGTGTGGAGATCTTCATTCCAAAGATTATTTGAGTTGGGATTTGGGGCCACCCATAATTATGTCACTGTGTAGCTAACATGTATTTTAAATTTGCTGCAGATTCAATATGTCTACCCAATGATCACTGTCTGTGAAAGTGCCACAACACCTTTGACCACACCCCAGGCAATGGCATCACACCAGCCATCATATCAAAACTATACATGGCAAAGTCTAGGCATCCCCATGATGACCTACACAGATTGCTAATTAATATCTCCATCCAGTCCTGCAGGACAGGTTGAATGCAATTTTACAATCAAATGTCAATCTTTATTCCTGCAGGCAGAAATTTTTATACTTTTAATTTTTAAACTAAAAACTTTCCTTGATAATTCTCATTGTTGTTGGGTGTTTTATTAATATATTGTTTTATGTCCTGCGGCTTCCAAGCAGGTCTTTGAAGATTAAGGTGTACATCTTTTGCTTTATTGTGCATGCTGTATATATGGGAATAAAATGTTAAAACATTGACTGAGTGAAATTTTGTCTGTAGTTTTTTGAGGAAATCTCAATGTTAATCACAATTATTTACTGATTGTTAAATTTTTCAGTACTGACAACCCTCATGTTGTTACAAGAAAATCTTAATGTTTGATTATATCAGTCTAACAATGCAAATAGAAGTCCCTGATAGTTAAAAAAACCACAATCATTTGCTGGCAACCCTCATAATGAGTCCCCCTTGAGGGGGATATAATGAATTCCCCCCATATATAATCACAATGTCGCAAGAAAATCTTAAAGTTTGGTTATATCAGTTTAACAAATTTATATGATGAACACCTCATATTGCTGGTTTTAATTCTTCTCAGTATCGACAACATATATAATGAATCCCCTCATTTATAATCACAATGTTGTTGCAAGAAAATCTTAATGTTTGGTTATATCAGTTTAACAGTGCAAATAAAGGTCCGTGATAGTTAAATAATCACAATCATTTGCTGGTTGTAAAATTTTTCAATGTCGACAACATAGTAACAATGCTTAAAGGGTCTTGGGTCTTAAGAGTGTCTTGGCTTACTTCGCTGAGGCTACCCACGTGTACGCTAAGCGTACCTATTTTTTAGTATGACTGCTCATATACAGTATTACAGACTATGTACTGTACTTCATAGGTTGTCTAACTGACATTTCTATGGCCATTTAAAATGACATGTTTTACTTCTGGCTTGCAAGATTTTCACACCGTAAAAACTCTCACTTTATAGTTATTTTTAATTAGACTGGTGTGATAAGTACATGACTGAGAAGTGTGCTGGTCACAATTGATATTCTAATAACATGGTTAATTCAGACAATTATTTGCCTAACAATGCAATGTTGATTAAGTATATAAGTCTGTGTGATAGGTTTGTTTTCCTGGCACAAAAATATCAAGAGTTTAATACCAAAACCTATAATATGTTTTATCATCCACAATATAATACACTCTATTAGTTACCGGTACAGCAGATATGCGTTAGACTCATTGTTTAATAACTTGATTAACAATTCCCTACTTTTAGAGTTAATGGCATGATTGAAATGGCCTGTTAGCACTATCTAGTACTAACTACATATTAATTTCTACACTGCTTCATCATATATGGATAACACAAACTTTACTAGACAATTTGCAAGAATTGCTGCAGCAACTATATAGGATTTATGTTACATAATCTAATTAACAATTAAACAAAGAGAACATGTTATATACGAGGTGATATCCAAGGAGGATGCAGGCTGAGTCTAGCTTTTTTAGTACAACCCAACCCTGGAATTTTGTTTCGTTTTTCCAATTTCCACTCGTGTTGATAAAACTGTATATCAACATGGAAAATGTTTTATATTTCTTAAATATCACTGACAATATAATACAGAAGGATGCAATAAAGTTTGTTTCGGTTCTGCTACTGTAGGTCTCCCAACCGTAGACCTATAGTAGCTCAGCCAATCAGAGCACTGGATTTGTACCAGTAACAACCTATAGTAGGTTATACTAAGATATATTAGATAAGGTAATTATATAAAATCATAATCTCCTACCATACTTCTTAGTTGTGAAAAGCAACCAGTTTTATGAGCTCGCAGTTATCAGGGTGTCTCTGAATGATGTTAGACCTGAGTAACAGCTGTATGTAAGGTGGCCAGTACGTTGGCAAAATCTTCATGTAGCAGTCGTGGGGACTTTCAAATAATCGGTTCATTAATGTCTGTTTAAAAAATAGGAAGACAGCATAAGGGGTTTATAAATGGAAGCCTAAACTAGTCTCAGCATTACATTTGAAATTTCATAAACATTTGAAACAGCTTGCAACAAGTATTGAGAACTTGCAACAAACTTGTCAACAAGTTGTGCAAACAGATCTAGATATCTGCTTTTTGTAACAAGTTGTAGCAAGACGCCTGAAGACATATTGCGACCTGGGTATTTTTGGCTGTGCGGTTAAGTATACATAGTGTACATCAATCCATATTCACCTCAATTATATGTTGCAAAGTGCAGTACTTTCTTTGGTGCATTAAGTTTTCTTCCTATATAAAAATGTATTTAGATAAGAACAAGAATGGGTCATGATCCAGGAGGGTGTTGAACTCTAATGACTGAGCAAAAAATGCATGATCATTTCTTCAAAGGCTGAAGCAATGAAAATATCGAAGATGATACTCGGGTAGAATCACAGGTGTCTAAATGTGCAACTCCACCCCCACCCTTCCCCCAGTAAATTCACCTCTGGGTAGAAACAAACATAAAGGCTTTAATGTCTTCAAGAAGGCTGTGACTGTGTCAATACCGGTACATACCTCATCTGGTGCTGGAAAATGATTAGACAAAAACTTCCCCTGTAGAAATAGAAAAAATAACACTTGCAAAATGCAAATGGAGGCCACACAATTTCAGTTCAGATTCTTACCAGTTGATTCATTACAGTTAGATGATATTTTGCAGCTTCTTTCTTCTTGGTTTGGAGCTCAGCCACAACACTGCATGGGACAGAAAATATTCATTTGGTGTCTTTGTGTTACAAAATGATCTAATCTGAGCCCAATTTGAGCTTTATATAGCAATCTGGTAAATCCTGCTTCCACAAATCAAGCTTCCTAATAAAGTACATATTTATAATTGTCAATGTACTTTTTCTGGTGCAGTTCTTGATCATCATCTTCAAATTCTTGAATTTTCTCTTCCAAAGACCTCTGAATTGCTTTCTCTTCTTGTAATAGTTTTCTTTGCCTATAAGGTGGAAATGAAATCCTGCATGGTTTAGGACATTTAATTGTGTCAAGATCAATTGAGTAATGGAACTTTAAGTGCCTACGACACAAAAATTTGCATAATGAGTTATCAGAAAGTAGATTACAATATCATTTTCCTATACAGAAGCGATTTAGAAACTAAAAGACATGACTGTGTCTCCCCTTAACATATACATCATGTCAAGATTTCAAGAATTTTGTTAATGGGGACATAGATAGCTGTATTCAATAACAATTCATCATGCAAATTGTGGCATGACAAATGCAAAAACAAAACTGAACTATCTGATCAACGAAGCATATTGCAGCGCAAAAGTATAAAATAACTTGTATTACAGTTTTAAATATTCTTTCACATCATGCAATAGAAATTTTCGTGTCATAGGTACTTTACATGTTAAACCTACATTGCTATGTCAGCAGCAACCTCTAGTCTTTCTTCTTTAACAATCCCCAGGGTTTGTTGAAGTTCAGAAATGTTTTTCTTCATCTGACAAAAACAGAGCAACTAAAAATATATTTACAGCTATATTTGCTACAATTACTATACAAGATTTTTCCACACTAATTTTGTTTTGAATGATAAAGTCAACTGCAGGAATTGTGATATTAAAATGTGCAATGTTTGCGTGCTATACTGGGTACATCAGCCACTTCCATTTACATCAACTTACATTATCCTGAAGAAGAGTTTTGACAAAATGCAGATCTTTCGAGGCCACTACACGCGTAAATAAACGCAAAACAAAACTATTTTCATTCAATTGAAAATCATGCAAATTTTGGAATTCATCTTCATCTACAGGTTCTACTGGCAGGAACTGAAACTATGCCTTTGTGATCTATGCTGGTGCAATGCTCTCACCACTGAGCTACAGAGGTAGCTGGGAGGAGCAAACATATTATGGCAATGCCCACTAGTTGGCTCACTGGTTCAGGGTACATCAAATAATAATTTAATATCACATGAAGCACCATAAAATTACGAGTAATAATGATTTAGTTAGATTAATAAACTCATTCAGGCCTTTAGAAACTTTATCCAAGTCAGTCTCAAGATATGTACACACCTTCAACATCTTGATTTTTCAGAAGGTCCAGTTGAGTTTGTAACTTCTTTTCTTTGTGTTGAAGAATTTTGAATGTCTTTAATTGAAATAAATGAACACTTAACAAATCTCTAAGTCCATTGTTCCAAATTTTTCAGGTCCAGAACAGTGGGTATTGTTCTGTAAAGGAAGTGCCGAAGTGGTGTAGGGATTACAATCGACTAGTTCAAATTGACCCTTCGGAAGATTTTACAGGAGGGGGAAGATTAAACACC
Source organism: Muricea muricata (assembly GCA_963855995.1). Lineage (NCBI taxonomy): Eukaryota > Metazoa > Cnidaria > Anthozoa > Malacalcyonacea > Plexauridae > Muricea > Muricea muricata. The sequence goes on along the minus strand of OY979723.1, from coordinate 10,244,405 downwards.
CCTAAATTTTTCCCAAGTCCCAACACCATTACAATGTCACTTCACCCTCTGGTTTGACATTTCATGCCCTCCCAAAGTATTGTTGCACCGCTTGCAACCCACCTAAAATTCTGCCACCCCTCCTGTGAGAAGAATAAAAACCTGCCCTTGACCCTCTCCACCTATGTTCAAGTACATGCAGTAAACTAAGAATATCACATACTGCATTTGACTTGTCTGTTAATCCAACTGGAGGTTTATCTTTCTTGTGAGTAGCCAACCTGTGATGAGTCTACAGACATATGAGTAAACAAAAATTAATCGCCACCCCCCTTGTATCAACGATGCAGGTCTTCCAGTATCACCACTACAACGCATTAGACATGGTCTGTCTAATGCACTAGTCAATGTAAATCCATACTCCATCTCAGGCCCATGTGGGCATTAGGGGTACCAATACTTTCTTGTGGAATTTGCTCATTGGCAAATGAAATGATACAAAATTCATTCATATTCGCATGGTGGTGGTGGGATGGGGGGAAGTGGGGGTTGACATTGACCGACACATTATTTGGTTGAGTGTGCACAGCAGTCAAACTTTGAGCGACACATTCATAAAACAAGAAGTTTCAAATCTTTTTTCACCATAGCTAGAGCGTAGTTTCCATTGCATAGTCCATAACTGTCAAGGCAAAGTCATTCTCAATGATGTGATACAGTCTAGATCTATCTTTTCTTTTGTGAGCTGGATTTAAATCACCTACTCTGTCACATCAGCTTATTATTGTCCAGAAACAGAAGCATTTGAATGCTTATAAAGGTTTGACCATAACTCTCCAGTTTGGACAGAAACGTGCAACTTTGCTTAGTATTCTATACCGCCCATTACTAATTGTTGACAACATTGAACAATGTGGGCAGCCCAACAATACCAACATTGTTCAATCTTGTTTTCATCAACCTTGGATAGATTGTGTTTTTTTGGCTGACTTCATTTTCTAGGCTAGAGTATACAGTATGATATATCTGCTGTATATTTGCACACTCAAATTAAATACGAGCGTCTGCTACATGGTATAAGTGTCTTACTTGTTGAATATGTTCCCATGTGAGTTCACATTCATTCATGAGGTCTTGTTGTATTTTTTGTCTCGACTCCATGCTTGATGTGCTTCCAACACTCACAGACGATTGCACGTTGACAGATGCCATCGATTACGATATACCAGCTTTTGAAGACTGTTTTGACACAAAAATGGTGAAAACCCGTAAATTCAAGACATTTTTAAAGAAGTATTAATGCAATCTTGTGTTTTAAAGTGCAATTTCTGCAGAAACATTCCAATTTTTTCCAAAACACATTACCCGCCAAAAATTCGTAAAATAATTCTTTCGGCGTCAAAAGTTTCGTGCCTCTGACCTCATAAGTACAATGGACAGCTTGTTGCCCGAACATGAATGCCTGCCTCGTCTAACAATTATGATCTTAGAGGGGAAGGAGAATCCGAGTACATGAAAAAAATGGGATCCCATGCGCTGAAATTCGATGGAATTCATTGGCTAAAAAGCAATAGAAAATGGAAATTGGATTAAGATTTGACCAAGGACTATGGGTTTGTGCACTCGGAGTGGACAATCAAAATTTTGGCTGGAAAATAAGAGTAGGACCCCCCTGTCCGCTTCAGGACCCTGACGAAACGCCATACTAGACTTGCTTAGCTGACTTGCTTGCATTTTTCAGTGGTAAGAGGGCACAACCTGCTCACAGCTTTCTCCAAAGGTGACCGTATTAGCGAGTAATCTGTATTAGAATTAAGAGGTGTCTGATCCTCAAATTACAAGAAATCAATATCTTCGAAGGCTGTACATAAAACGATGCTGCGCACTTTTAATAGCGATCAATGGCTATAGGGACACTATAAAATTAATATTTGCGCATATTTAAAAGATATTGACGCATGCGAGCGCAAACAATATGCGGATTAAGTGGTGTCGCATTGCCATTGACAGACAAGAGGGAATAAAGTGTAATTATGGAAGGTGAAAACCAATCAAAGAACCCCATTAAGATTACCATGGTGAAGTATTTGGTGAGACAATGGCGTCTGGCGTTTGCAGAGCTTCACTCAATGAAGCATTCGAGCTGGACGTTTGAATAAGTATAGAAATTTGCAACTCAGCACTGTTCTGCAGACGTGCGTCAGATCAAGAGACTGCAAGATAACAACGGGAGAACAGGTAATAACTGGTTTAATAACTCTAGTTATTTGTAACTGATATAACCCTATACCGGGCTATTAATAACATGGTTCATTCATTCCGATGCAAGAACGCGCCAAGGCCAAATCTTGAGCTATCGGGAAGCCAAATGGGCATTGTATAAATCTACGCAAATCTCAGCTTCGATTCAAAATTTGCAGACGACTTTTGCGGTGTAGCTTTAAGTTCCGACAGAGCATGCTCTCACAGGTAATAGTACAATTTTAAAACGTACATTTTTACAAGTTCAATCATTAAATGCAGTGTCGAACAATTGCACATGCCCTGGAAGAATTTCATTGGTAAAATACCAAACCACCCCGAAGGCATTTAGTTTACCAGTACAGAAAAACCAAGGTTTTCATTCTGCCATTTACTCTGCGGTATCCTTCGGTTGTTTAAATGACGAAAAAACATATGGACATATACTTAACTACCAAATAATTTCAACCCAAACTGCTGTGTACTTAATGACTCGAATTTCATTCATTTTTGATCGAGATGATTTGCGTTATCTCAAAAAATTCTACGCAGAACGAATCAAAAAGTTGAAACATTTATAATGGAAACACGAATGGTATTAAAATGGCAGTAAAATGAAAGGATTCTACCCTTTGAATATTTTAGAGTCTGTTTCTTGCCCGCGTAGATGAATAAATCCGTCGTTCAACGACATTGGTTGATGACACTCATACGGCACGATCTTTTTCCTCACTCACTGCACTTCTGCACGTTTCAACACGCGCACTTGATTATTAGCACTATCAGGCACTGCCAATTTCTTCATCTTTCTAACACGAAATGATGAAGAGCAAATCGAACGATTCGCTGTTTTATTTTTGCTTTTTTGATGGACTACAGAGGTATATCACATACGAGGTCAAATAGTTTACATGAAGAACAGACGTGACCAGAGTCACTCTACAGTTCACTCTGCTCATAGTGGTCAGACAAGGGCGGGAATTTATAAGTGCTGGGAAGGGAAAGAAACGCCAAAAAATGTTGCATGAGAATTGGTTGGACATTACATCGAAAACATTGACCAATTTTTAACGATATTCAAATTAGCTCAAATTGACGAGGGTGCATGAAATTTCATGAAAAAGTTTGGAGGTCAAACGGGGGTAAGAAATGCAACTGCTATAAGCTCTGAATGCTCGTTTTAAACTATTTTACAATAGCTTTAATAGAAGCAATACAGGTATCTCAGATCCTTAGTTGTGCCGCTTTGTACTTCCTCACGTAGTAACCAAGCCCAGAACAGTGGCCTTTTTAAACCTAAAAGGCGTATTCAGCGTATATTAGCGGTAGTAGCATACTTATTAAACGTTAGGTAAAACTTTTGAATGAAAAATGGCGGGCAACTTTGTTCAGACGGTTGGAATTTGTTCGGAGGGTTTACTACGCTCATTCAAAGCTAAGGATTAAAGCTAAGCTAAATGAATGAACAAGAAACATGCCGCTTAAAGCTCTTCCATGACAATTCGGAAGAGTTGTAGCTGTGTAAATATTTAGGAGTGATTCGTGAAAAGAAATTGATACTCATATCGACATAACCTCCTCCCTAGCTTTCCAAATATTTCTATAAATTGCGTAAAGTGCTTGTTGTTTTTCAGAAGTAATAAGAGCCATAATGTCAATATTTGTCATCCTACAATGACACGGGGATTAGGGTAAAGCCTGACGGACAATACGCGGATAGCTAATGTTTGTACATCGTGTTGTAAATCCAATCTGCGTGCTTACTCGCCATCAGGTGACTCGTGACATCACAGGTACTCTCACAAACCATTCACAAAACACTGTTTAAAGGTAGACAAACCAAGAAACGCCATTCGGCAGCCATGCTTCTAACAGTTCCGAACATTCAGTTGAGTTTTTTGGAAAGTACTTTTCCTGTGTGTGCCTCGGGGGGCATCACTAGGGGGCACTGATCTCTAGACGAGAACTGGGTAAAACATTAATGCATAAATAAATAAATGAAGGCAATGGCAATCATAACTAAGGAACCACCACAAATCTACAGTGGTGCTATTCCGCTATTGATGTAATAGTAGAAGTTTTATGGGGCTTTGGTGGTGTAGTGGTCAGACCACTCGCCTTTCACCTCTAAAGGCGGATTTCCATTCAGTGCAAAATGTCGCGCGATCGACTTTTAGCGAGCGCCATCGACTTTTAGCGAGCACTTTCTTTTGAATTACAAACAGTCAAGCGGAACAAATCTCATTAGCTGTGGTTGACTTCACACATTTCAAAAGAAAGCGCTCGCTAAAAATCGATCGCGCGACATTTTGAACTGAATGGAAATCTGCCTTAAGGTTCCGAGTTCGATCCCCAGTAAGGTGGACTCGAACCCAGTCCTCATGTGAAAAGAGTAAAGTCAACGCTCTGCCGAAAGTCGTGGGTTTTCTCCGGGTACTCCGGTTTCCACACGCAGGAAATGTTGACAGGGTGGGATAGGTAATACGGGCCCACAGTAATTGGCTCACGCTGTTGTGGTGACCCTGCCCTTGTGGTGAAGTTAATAAAAAAACAGTCCAAGACCTAGTCTTACAATCCTAGGTTATACATAGGTTGGAATGGATAACCGTTGTTACAACTTGTGCGTTACTACGTGTGTGGATCACGTTGTATGTTTTTCCTTTCAAATTTTCTGTTGAATAACTATCGAGTTCCCATAAGGATGTTCGCTATGAGTTTAATCATCAAGTGTTCTTATCCTAGTAAGTCTTCATTGCAATTTAGATTCATTACAATTTCGGATGGCTCTTAGTGCAGCCAGCGAACACCACAAAGACACAATAATGTTACAGTCATCAAGTATGAGGTCGCAAAAGAGATCTAAACCGCCGCCCTTAGTTCTACGCAATACGGAGGCCCAGCACTGGCCTCTGCTCAGCCCTCTTGCAGAATTCGCGGCAATCGCTACAAGTCCTCAAAGCCCATTGGTCAAAGAAATGTCATGTGACAATGGCTCGGCAAGTAACACACTGAAGGTAAACATTCTTCCACAGACATCAATTTTTGGTCAAATAAGACAAATTCTTTCGCACCAAAAGCCAAGCAGAGCTTTAATCATCCTCGTAGCCATAAAGCCTAGTTCCCATTTAGTCGTTGCCATTTGACCGATGTGATAGAGTATGCACGCCGATCTACACTTAACATCACTAATTTGAACACAGCCTGCAATAGAAAAAGTAGATCTAGACTATATCACATCATCGAGAATGGTTTCGCTACGACATGCAGTTACGACCAAATGGAAACTAGGCTAAAACGTGCAGCAAGTTCGCTACAGGTTTCTTACCTTGCAGTCATCAAGTCGATGTCAAGATGCGTTTGCATTGCATGGTTCAGCTCGACGGTAAAATGTCGCAAGTTTTTAATAGGATCGACTCAAGTTGATTGACAAGACAAGCCTGATGAAAATTGTTTCAAGAACTTGCAGCAAGTCCACGAATATCAAGGTGTATCAAGTCTGATTTTCGGAAACTTGCTGCAACTTGATGAAACAGCAGGCTTGATGCAACTTGACGACAAACTTCCATCAAGCCGCTGGTGGTAACATCCACAACTTGTATGAAATCTGTGACGTTTGTGGCTGTGTGGCATGACACATTCTTGAGCCTTTCAAGTCGTCAGTCGCTCTCTTTCTGCTTTAAATGTCGCTTTATTTTGCCATACATCACATGATTTGACTCGTTTCTAGCTTCCAAGTTTCAAACATGTCACCCCCTCATCGACTGCTGACGTGGGTGATCTGTCATCGTGTAGCGACACCCTCTCGCTTGGTTGGTCAACAACATCGCTATGGGAACGATTTGATGTCACTAACTTGACCTACGATGGACAGTCGGGAAAACAAAGTGATTCATTTTCTGACAGTCACAATACCTCTGCGCAGTACCCGGCACTGCATAGGGAGGGCAGACAAACGGTAATTACGTATTAATTCTATACACAGCCAAAAACACGTTGCTGTGGACTGGAGCAGTTATCAAATGATATCAGAATGTGTTTGTATAGCTTGCTCCAGCTTGATGATAACAAATCTGCTGCAAGTTGTCAACAGGCTTCATGCAAGTTATTTTCAACACTTTTTATCCACAAGCTTGATTTCAAAGACTTGATGCAACACGGTGAAGTTTTAGTTTCAACCACTTTTTATCCCTTGCAAGTTCAATATTCCTGGTGTAACTGCTTTTTATACCTTTATGCGGCAGCTGAAGAAAACACAATCAGGTGGATATCGTTATCCACCTTTAGTGCAGTTATATAAGTCACTTTTATCTCGGCATTAATTACTCATCGACTGATTCAAATCCATCTTCATAATTCTTTCATTTCAGACTTCCTTTCTATTTCGACCGCACAACATGAAAGACATCGAGCCGGAATTGTCAAATATCGAAGACGACCCATCGTTTAATCACACCCCGTGGTCAAAATACTACAGCAATGAAAATCGTCTTAGTCTAACGTGCCGCGAGTTAATGCTTGGCGACGCGCGCGGTGTTCCTCTCTCCAGAGATTCCATGGCACAGAATGAAAATATCACTTCCACAAAAACGCAGGATACAAAAGCGTAAGTGATTGGCCTTTGTGAAGGAATCCAAGAGGATTCTGGATTCTTTCTGATGGATTTTGGATACATACTAGTTGATTTCGAATGGATTCCAGGTTCCCGCCAGTGGATTCCAGATTTCCACCAGTAGATGCCAGATCTACACTAGTGGACTACGGATGGATTTCGGATTCCCATCAGTGAATTGCGGATTCCTTCTAGGGAATTCCTCATTCCTACTAGTTGATTCCGGATTCATGCTAGTAAATTTTGCCAGATAAATTAGGATAGAAGTTGCATATTCTAAATTTACCTTTTATTTCAACAGGGCCCTTCTCTTTGATTTGGATTCTGCAGCTCAAGCTCTGAGCAACATGGCTAAGGTAAGAGTTTTAAGTAACGAATCGGCTGCAGCTCGAAGAACGAGTGAACTCATTTTACTTTTTGATCAAGTAGAGTCAGGTAAAGTCACTCGCTAACTCCAGTCCAGTTGAGTCAATGGTTTTACCCCGGTCGATTCCGACTCACATCTGATAAGAGGAGACAAGCAACAGATCGTCGAACTCGAATCCAAGTCAGTGATCTCGACTCATTACATACAACACTCAAAAATAGCCACGTTTAAGAGTAACCAAAGCACTTAGTAACCAAAACTAAAGGCGCTAACGTATGAGGAGAAATTTGAAACGTTTTTATTTTATTTCAGTTAATTTTCCCTGATGAACTATTGATTCATTTGATGCCAACTATTGATTATTTTCAGAGAAAGGAGGAGCATGTTGAATACCAAAAGAAATTGGAATCAACGTTACAGATAGTGAAGCGCAAAGGAACACGAATGAAGAAGAGAAAGAACGCAAACTCGTGCGCTCGAAGGCCCATGAACGCGTTTATGTTGTTCGCGAAACGATACAGACTGGAGATCACGAGGAAACATCCAGGCAAAGATAACAGGTACGGAGTGGAACTACAGGACTAATCTCTTTTCACAACAAACTGCACGCCAGACGGGATAAGAGTCGACAAAAGAGAGTTATCATGACATCTTTCTCAACTCTCGTGTTCTGGTCAAACGAGAAAAAATGCATGAAAGTTGATGAGAGTTGACAGGCGAGAGAGTTCGTATTAGAGTTTTCTCATCTCTCTTGTCCTCATCAAACGAGAGCAAGATTTGCATGAGAGTTGATGAGTGTTAATATGGACAAAGATTGAATGAAAGTTTTCCCAACTCTCAATATGCCGGCAAACGAGAACAAAAGTTGATGAGAGATGACAGGCGACAGCTTGCTAGGTGATCTGAAAACACGGAAAAGTACTGGCACTAGTTGTCGAATAGAAATCCATTTTTCGAGCGAAACTAGCAAATTTCTCATTAAATATAATTTACTTCGGTTCTAAATTTCTGGTGGACTTTTACTTTTCTTTACTGAACGTGATTACAAAGTTTGAACAAGTTTCATAAAGCAAAATAAAAGATATAAGTGATTAAAAACGGCAACATGGATTTTTATTTGGTAGCTAGTTACAGGCCTTTTACTCACGGCCAGATCAGCTGGTGTATGGGAGTTGATGAGAGTTGACTAGTAAGTGTTTGTTTCACAATTTTCTAAAATCTTATGTCTTGGTCAAACAAGAAGAATAGCATAAGAGTTGATAAGAGAGTTGACAAGAGAGAGTTTGTATGAGAGTTTTCTCAAATCTTGGTCAAATGAGAACAAGAGATGCATGTGAGTTGACAAGCGAAAGATTGTACGAGAGTTTTACTTACTATGACGTAGAACAATACCATAAGCAGTGCACTCATTTCACCAGGGCAATCAGCGTCATACTAGGAGACGAGTGGAAATCATTGAGTTCAGAAGAACGGAAAGTGTACATCCTAGAAGCAAAGTCTCTCGCTGAAGAACATAAGAGAATATATCCAGACTGTTGGAAACGAAAACGCACAACACAGGTAAAGGAAGAATATATAAATCAGCAACTGAATTTAACCTTATTCAGAAGTTTTACTACCTCTTATGATCTAACCAAGTCAACCAAGTTTAGCTCAAGGCAAACCACATTCAAGAACATGCACTACCTAAGTGTGATCAAATTATGCATATGCTTAATTTAGGAGTGAAACCTGTTCAACATTAGGTCACCAGACAGTACTCAACAAGGTGTCTGAAAAAAAGAGTATTATAAGAGTATTACGCTGTGAAACTATTGTTTATTCTCGTTGAAAAGCTTTTTCATTTAACTTTTCTTGGATTCTTGAATGGAGTAGACAAGGGATATATCGTTCGAAAGGCAAATAAAACAAACAGTCACTTTGTATGGTCACGTTGTCATGTCGCAATCAACTCAGAAGTTGAACATTGTTTGGGGACACCCTCAAGTTTACATGGTACATCCAGCCATATGGACTATTATTGACCTTTACACTCATATACTGCTCTCCGTCGCAAGATAAAACCAAGGGGATCAGAACAAGCGATGTGACTGGCTGAATTAGGACAAAAACACTATATACAGAAATTATATTTCTGAAGAACCATATACTAAACACTGATCATTAATAGAAAGTCAATCGCAGAACGTGTTCATGTTAGGTAAATACTTACCTTAGGAAAACTAATGCTTAATGACCTTTAATGCGTTGTATTTTTTTTCAAAGGCCTCTTCAAGATCAAATCGAAAGCATTGAAAAGAGAAATATGTACATACGATAAAATGATGCAGGGGAAAACTTTTGGAATATAACTTTGGAATATAACTTTGGTTTTATTAAAATTGTAAATATTTTTTATTGTATTGGAACACTTGAAGACATTAATTTAATGATGTTGTGGCTATTGACCTTAAGTGCACAAGAATGACGCTTGCTCTTGTCAACAACCCCCGTAGCTTAGTGGCAGAGCATTTCAAAGATATATTTGTGTACCAACAGTCACAGAACCTCAAAAAGATGAAGATCTGGGGTCGTTCACAAAATATATGACGCTTGAGGGGGAAGGGAGTTCATTGAAGATGCGACACATATTGTCACATTGAGGGGAAGTTCAACCGGCGACTTTCCGGGTAAAAACCTGTGAACGAGGTTGGCGACTTTCACGTGATGTTTTGATATTCATCGTGCATTTCTACATATAACTAAACAGAGGATTTAGAATGATATGGAGGAGTCTGTGGACATTATAGGATTTCACATTCCTCCTCGTACATTACTAGAACATGAGACTCGAATTTAACTAAGTCTAAAACTTTCTAAGTAGACAAGTATAAAACAGATATTACTGTAAAAATAGCAAAGACTGTTACGTTTAGTAAATAGATTCGAATTTCGGGTCATGGATAACAGCAGAGGAATATGGGGGGGGGGGGTCGTCTGGGGGTGACACTAAACCTCCTAAGCTATGGTATGGGGTATAAAAATGGGGGAGGGGAGCGGCATGTATTTTGTAAACAACCCCTATAACAACCCATAATAAAAAATATTTTTCAATGTGGGCCTGGCACGAGCGCGGTCATTACTGTTGCAATGCGTATACGCAAAGTGTAAAACTATCAACTTCCTTTCGCAACTTTTCAAAGGAAGTATAAATCTCAAGTATACTTAGAAGGGAGTGCAAAAATTGAAGCGTTCGGGTGATTTATCAACCTTGTACCCAGAGTTTTAAACGTGGAGGAGTTTTAAACCTCGTACCCAGAGTCTTAAACGTGATACTGATATGTAAAACTGGTCTATACTAAACTATATGTACATACCTGTCGCGAGGACAACCGACTAACAACAGTCATGTTTAGACGGTTAAAAAATCTATGTTACCGTTTTGTTTTTCAACATCTTACTCTAAGGGCGGTTATAGGAGCTCTAGTTGTTTATAGTTTACTGAAAGGTCTCAAACATGGAGTGATATACTACCAAAATTTCGAAAGATTTTATGTCAAGGTGGGTTTGATACTTTACATCAACATTTGTGGGCGCTCGGGGGCGGAAGTGGGACTGGTTACAGGATTAGGCTCAGGATTAATTAATTAGGTTAGGCTTGTCGCGAATTTATTATATTAGTAAATTCAGAGGCGTTTAACAGGTGTAGTAAATTCCAATGAGGAGCTCATGCTGACTTTATAATATGTACGCACCTGTCGCGAGGACAACAGACAACAGACAACAGACAACTACAATCATGTTTAGAAGGTTGAAAAATTTATGTTACCGTTATGTTTTTCAACAACTTACTATAAGGGCGGTCATAGGAGCTCTAGTTGTTTATAGTTTACTAAAAGGTCTCAAACATGGAGTAATATACTACCAAAATTTCGAAAGATTTTATGTCAAGGTGCGTTTGATACTTTACATCAATATTTTTAGACAACAAGCAGGTCGTGAATGCTGACAGCCTTTCGTGGATAGAAATTATAAGAAAAAATACTTAGTATGAATTATCTTGTGTTTTATAAAAATACTATATGGCAGTCGTAATTTTTCAGTTGTAACTTACTCTTGTATATTTCCGGGGTGAATTTAGCAAATTACAACAGTAAATATAGCAAATACTGGCGTGGAGTTTACATGGAATGCACCTTGGCAGGCCAAGGGGCTAGCAGGGCGTTAAGCAAGGATTAGTAGCTTTTTGTGCTTGATCATATCAAACTTCATACACAAGGTCATTACAAAACAGCTCATGTATGCATGTTCTGCACAATTAATTTATTAGGAAATTGATATGATTTCTGAGGAAATTAATTGTCACAGCCGAACAAGTCGAACTGGCAATGCCACTTACTCTTACAAGACTAATTAGTGCAATCACACAAAATCTACTCAATTGTGGCAATGCTGCAAAAATTATGATGTAATGTACATGAGTTTGACATGATGTGCAAATCAAACCGTAGGGGAGGTAGAGAAAGTTTAACAGGAGGTAAAGTAGTTAAGGCCTAACCATTTCTGGTTGACATATCCTGGGTATAACATGCTTTACATGGAAATGTCAAAATATGCTAAGTGTGACCAATGTTGGATTTGTTAGCTGGTCAAAATACTATGCCTCATAGCTCAGGGCCACACCTGGCCAAAGCTTTGCATAGTCTGGCATTATAACTTCTCATTACTTGTCAATTGGTGGTAAAGTTAATGTTTTTTATTTATTTACAAGATTGATAACTTAGATATTATCGGTGCAGATTTTTATTGCAAAAGTTCTATCACAAATGACTCATGTACTTTGGAAATGCGAAGTGGCAATATATTGGCAATCTGCTACAACATGGGTGACAGATGTAATGGATTCACCTATAACATTGGACCTAGAACTGCAACATTTAAACAAGGCACCAGTGGAAAACCAAAATTTGCTCTTGGGATTACAACAGTTTATAAAGACCAGTTTAAGGACTTTTTGAAGTTGAAAGAATCAGAGGATTGCACTCCAGTAATGGTGAGATTAATATGTGACTAGAGAAAGAGTGGGGTAAATGTTCGTGTATTGTGTCAGGTTTAGTTCAGATGGTGAGAGAATATAATACGAAGGCAAGAGGGTGTCATCTTACTTGAACTTTGTCTAAAACTGTCACAGGAATTAAAATAAGTTCCATTACAGTGCATTTTCATAATTTTCACAGTACAACCATTTTAAACATGGTTAACACAAAAGAAGTCAGTAACTATAAACATTTTGATTTTTAGCTGCATCATTTTGATTCACATGTGACAAAAATACACCACAAACTACTTCATTCATAAAAGATATGATAATACTAAAGTGTATGTTAAGTTAAAATTTGGAAGGCATCACCCTTGTGCAAAGGTTTTCTGAGCTGTTGTTATCATGCAGTTTTGATTACAATTTTAAATGGGTATTGTGTAAGATTGATAGCGTGGTGATGGTTATGGTGAGTGTGACACTCTCAAAACTAATGTACAGCAAAATTCCTTACAGAAAACCAAGCAGAAACACAACAGCAACGTAACAAATGAGATATGCAACATTCCTGTGATTGATCCATTTGATCAAACAGTTATGAATATGATCCAGAAGGTTCCACAACTGGTTTGTAAGGGAGAAAAAAATTTGACTTTTTATCACAAGGGAAAGCTCATGATAACACCAGGTAATACTTGGATTGTTCCAGAATTTTGAATCCCGTACCCCATCTACAGACAAAATTTCTATTATCCAGAGAGGGGGAAGGGAGAGAGGGAAATATCTTAAGAAAGCTTAAAACTTCTGTGGGATGTTTAAAGAGGGGCAGGCAGGGAGGCATTTCAATTTCCTCCATGGGCAGTTTGCATCTCTTGTGAAACCCATTCTAACCCTTGAATTATAGCTGCTTTGATATCCAGAAACTGTGAATGAAAGGCACTACTTTCTGTTGTAGAAGCAAAATCAAAAGTGAAGAAAGTGGACTATCAGGTGATTCGGAGGTTAAGTAATTCTGGCCAGGGTTATGACGTTTACACAACTGGCACCCTAACTCCTTCCAAACCCAGTGTCGCCCTTAATGAAGACATGGTCTATGTTGAGATCCATAAAAGTAATGATGATGTTCAGAAAGAATTTCACATGGAAATTATTCCTAAAGAAGAAGTATTACACAGAGTACCTCAAATGAAACCAGGCATACCACTGAATGTTATGATGGTGGGCCTAGATTCCACATCGCATGCTCACTTCCAGCGGAAATTGGGACCCATATACAAGTACCTTAAAGAGGAGTTGAAATCTCGTATATTCAATGGTTATTCAATCCTTGGTGATGGTACAACCGTTGCGCTCATTGGAATGTTAGTTGGAAGGCATTTTGACGACTTGCCTGAAGGAAGGAAAGGGTGGGGAATTCTTTGTAAATTCGTCTGTTGTAGTTCTCACTAGAAATTGACCTTATGTAAAGGGATCTAGGATCATTCCAGATTTTTACTGCTGGATTCTCAATTCTTACCAATGAATTCCAGATTTTCCCTCGTGGATTCTGGATTTATGTCATTGAATTCCGGATTTTAACTAGTTGACTCTTGATTCATACCACTGAATTCCGGATTTTAACTGGTTGATTCTGGAGTCCTACCACTGGATTCCAGATTTTAACTAGACGATTCCATATTTGTCAAATTCGGTGTCCAAATCACAGGAAATCCTATTTCCAACATTGCAGCTTTCAAAATTTCCTGGGGTCCATCCCTCGGAACCCTCTCGATGACTCGCGCCTTCAGCAATGCAATTTCAAATTACGCTCAGCATTCCTTGATATCCCTCTTCATCCTCTATTTACTTAATATAGGAGGTTTTCTGCGCAATGTCTAGACCGCTGGCCATGGATATTCAAGGACATGGGGGCTCATGGCTACGCGACATATTACAACGAGGACGAAGTGTTCAACGGAGCGATCACTACCCGCCTTGAAGGCTTCTGTAAACCACCAATAGACCATTACATACTACCAATCTGGTACGCAGCATTGGAAAAACTCACGTCGATGTACCAAAAAATGATCAGCGGTGTTAGCTACATCAAAGGCCATTGTCTGGGTACTGAGGCGATATACAATGTTAGCCTAAAGAGCATTAAGAGTTTCTTGAACGCATACCCTAAACAGTTAAAATTCGGTTTTCATATGAATTCCGACTTTTGTCATCACGAAGATTTTAATTTTATATCATTAGTCGAAGACGAATTGTTAAGTTTCCTAAAGTATTTCAAGGAACGGGGATTTTTCAACGACACCATTTTGGTACTGTTCGGCGATCACGGTCTCCGCTATGGTTTTGTCCGCGAGACCATATTGGGTCGCATGGAAGAAAGACTGCCATTCCTATCCATGACGTTTCCACCATGGTTTGAGAAAACGTATCCGGAACTATACCAGAATTTGAAAAGGAACACCGAGGTTTTGACGACTCCGTTCGACCTTCACGCGACTTTTCAACATCTGTTATCGTATCCCAAGAAACCCGAAGGTCTGCCTTACGGAAGAAGCATGTTCACTGACATAGGATGGAGAACCTGCGCTCAGGCTGGGATACCCTTTCACTTCTGCCCGTGTGTCGACTGGAGCGAGGTTAAGGTAGCAAAGTTTCTGTTGTAGGAATGTTGCGTAAAACCGAGTAAATTCAACGTTTTGAAGGATTTCTGAGAAATCTTTTAGGCAACTAAATCGGCGATTTAAATTTACCTGGAAAACTTGTTGCACAGCTTTACTGGTTGCACGAAAGGTTAAATAAAGGCCTGTTCAAACGAAGCCAACATTATGCAACATTGTTGGCCCAACAATGTTGCATGATGTCGGACGAAATTTTAACCAAGCTTAAAATTAAGGCTACATCTTCCAACGTGGTGTTCAAACGAGACCAACATGTTGCATCCAACAATGATGGGTGATGTTGGACCAACATGTTGGCTTCGTTTGAACAGGCCTTAATAGCGCTATCCACCGGTAGTGATTTTCTCAAACATGTCCAGTAACTGGTAAAACCCATATTAAACTTCACTTTTCTGTGGCAGTCAGGTGAATAGTGCTGTCACCGGCTTCTGACTTGCGCTCAGAAACTTTTATAGTGTGATCCCGTATTTTTTTTACTTGCAGGTGGATAACGAAGACGTCCAAAATAGTGCACAAGCTGTTGTGGAAATGATGAACGAGAGACTGACTGAGAATGGCGTCGATGCGAAATGTGCCAAACTACAGCTAAAGCGAGTTGTGTCGGCGCTTCTGATAACGTCTAAAGGTGACGAAGAGGAAGGCCTTTATGAGGACAGAAGTTATGTTATGACTAAGGTTTTGAAAGGTAAATATTGATCGAAGGATCCCACCATAAACTCTGCAGATCAAGAATTCCATTTTGGAAAAAGTTACCCTTAAAATGCAGCTATTTCTTTTTGTACCAACATGGCTTGTGCTCAATTCACTACTGAGAATGGTGCAGGTGTCGAATGAGGATTAAACATTGATTTTCATTTGGCCGCAATCACAGGTTGGCTGCTGAATTTTGCAGGGGTGGAAAATGTATCGGACCACGGGACCATTGGTCTCAGAAAATTTTGGGGTTCCCAGAAAATGTTTCAAGTTCACATTTATAAAACATTTTAGGCGAAACAAATTTTGATAAAAAATGGATTTGTACACAAGTTTCCTGACAATATTCTACATTGTACTGTACTAGTCTCTGCATCAGTTGAAAGCAGAAAGTTTCTGCTAGTGCAATGTAAGGAGAAAATTTACATGATGAAATTCTGAATTGGAAACATCAAACAAAATCATCTGAACATCTCTTATATAATTAGACAGCTTGATCATGAGAGATCGAGAGCTAATATAACTGCATAAAACATTTTCGAATGATTATCAAAAATTAATTTTATTTGGCTAAATAGCGGCTAAAACTGATTGTTGTTTTTTTTGCACAAGCAATTTCAGTTTGCAGAAATATTTTTATATCGGATCTATGGTCCCAGAAAGGAAAATATTTTTTCCAACCCTGGCATTTTGATTGGTAATTGAGAAGTTCATGCGTTAAATCAAAAGACAATATTTCTGTAATGCGTTGATGAAGGTTTTTCAAATTAACAGCAATGCTAGACAACATAATAATATTCGATTTTTTTCTGACATTTTTTCTGTGACACACTGTATACTTGGGCGTCATTTGTTCATTATTTTCTGCCGCCTAGGTGGATGCATGTATCAGCTTCAGTTGGAGACATCGCCGAATAACGGACTCTATGAATCTACAGTGCAATTGATCAGCGGTATTCCGAAGGTGAACCAGCAGTTGAGCAGAGTGAACGCGTACAACGATCAGTCAGATTGTATCAGGACGACACATCCATTACTAAGAGAGATTTGTTTTTGTCACAAGGCGAGTCCTTCGTAGTAAACTTGAAACGAAGTAATTAATCAGGCTTTCTATCAGGGTTTCCCTTGGCTCCGTTTTTTGCCGAGAAGATTAAGTATTTGGTGAACGTCAACGGGTCTGAACCATTGACATGTATTGAAGCCGGAAGTACGTCACATTTTTAGACTTGCGGCCATGTTGGATGGCTCCACTTGAACATGGATGTATAGATTTCGTTTTAAAACAAAAGTTTTACATTTGAAGGCAAAAGCTTCCGAAAAGTCAGTTTTCTAAAAGAAACTAAGTTGATTCACTCCTTGTGTGGGGCCATTCAACATGACCGCCGATCTCAAAATATGACGTGTTTCCGGCTTCAATCTATTTGGCTTTTGTATTAGGATGCACCATCCAGTCATACTATCTATATCAATGGTCTGAAGTGGCTGCCTCCCAAACATAGTTGAGACACGGATATTATTTGAAATAAAAGAGAAAGTACTGGTCATTGTATACAATTATCACTATGATGCGTAGTTGTTATTTCAACTTAATTTCAACTGCGCTGAGCTCTTTGATGTAAGATTGAGTCTCAAAACTCAAATGAAGATTAAGTTTTAGGGGTCATTTTACAATGCTAAAAATTCCCTTAAAAAACCCTGATAATATATGTAAATTGAAGAGTATTTAAATTATGTTGATTACATTTAAATTACGGTAGTTCATACATCAGAATTGACGCAAAATCATTCATTTTTATTCAATTGCAATGAATATCCGCATTATGAAAATTTGTATTTTTGTTAACAATTATAAAACAGCGGACTGAATAGTTGTCGAGTAATTTTTTAAGAGGAGAGTGATTAAATTCGTGTAACCTTTTTTTTTTACATTTCAAGTAATGTTCTAGTTTTCCTGTTGCTGATCGCACTAGCGACATAAGAACAAGCCCAAGCCAAAATATAGGACGAAACCAAGAAATACAGTAAAGTGTGCCATATAAGCACAAGCAGAAACTACGAGTGTAAGCTACGGTAGAACAAAAACAAATTCGATATGAATTGTGAATGCTTTGTCTTCGCAAATCTCTGAGAAAAACGTACCCTTATTTATGGTGCTTTTTGCTCACGTCGCTAGCGAGGCTTTACAAGTAAAATTTGGGTCTCCTTCTAAATCGAGTTTTGACATGACCTAATTAACTTACAAGAACTGCTTGTAGGTACGCCTCTAGGCCGAACCTCACTTGGGGGTTTTTACCGAGACTCGTGCTCTTCGTGATTTGCCTTTCAAATGACCTTACCAAACATTTTGTCCGTGCTATGATTTGTAGAAAATCATCCAAGTCCACGTTCCCATTCTTGTTCGCAAATCTTCGAATGTAGATATCGATCGTTTTCTGAGAGATGTTAAAATCAGGTACCTGTCTCAATGCCATGTTCAGTTCCTTCACATTCATGTCAAAACTTTTGTCCGCGTCATATTTCTTAAATATACCATACCAAACCTTCAAGTCTTTCCAAAGTTTATAAAACTCTTCAAATTCCACGCAAAAACTACCGTCTGTATCATACAACAGCAGTAAACTTCGACAGGTCTCCAAATTAAACTTGTACTCTCCTAGTTCGCGACGGAAACATGTCTGGAGTAAGTTCTGCAGCTCAAAAGCGTCAATGACCCCGTCATCGCCAGCGACTTTCTCAAAAATTTGAAGAATTATTTGGTCTTTGTTCTCGACACGTACTCTGTAACTACGTCGGCGTTGGCACTCGGGGATGATTTTTAAATCGGAGTAATTGTACGACATTTCGAATGGTAAACGGGATTTCGTGTTATGGTTTTGTATTGTGTACCAGATGCATTATAAATTTCTGATGTTGCAATGTTGTTTTTGTAAGCCTAAGTGGCGGAAATGATGTCAAGAAGGCGTCAAAAGATTCTTTGATACATGTATGGGCATTGTTTCCAAGACTACCATCTACGGAAGTGCTTCTATCAGTAACGATTTCATTTCGAGTGCTTCGTGTAGCGCCTACGCAGAAGCTCCAGAACGTTTCCGTAATTTTCCTTTATTCTTACGTGAGCACGCACTGACCAGTTTGTTTTTGGGCTCATGCAAAACAGAAGCACCCATCTCGCGCCTCAGTTTGCGTTCGCGTATATTAAGTAGGCATTATCAACCACACTGCAATGGTGCGTTGGTTTGTCGTGGTTGGCAGGTCACCTGCATGTTCTTGCCTTTTGTGTTCTTGACGACACTAAAACCTTTGTTTCCATTTAAGTCGTGAATGTCGTGAATAGACAAACTTGGCTAACAATGTTTTTCCGTTGCCATCCATATCCCAACTTTGGATTATTCACATGGTTGGATACCATTGTTCTCGTTTGCGGAAGAGTACGTTAGGACAAAAGTAACCAGGCATATGAGTGATGAATACGAGTTATTCACTCATACCCATACTTTTAAATGCGCAGTTACTTTTGTTCTCCGTTACGCTGCCGCAAGCTAATATAATAGTAAGTAGGCATGTGAGTGATCTTATAATGTGGATTGGGTATAAACAAACGTTAGCCAAATTTGTCTATACATCAAAAGTGACTGATGTGATAGAATACGCACGCCCATCTACACATAATTATGACTAATTTGAATACAGCCCACAAAAGAAAACAAAGATCTAAACTTTATCACATCGTCGAGAGTGACTTTGCTACGACACTTACGCCCAAATGGAAACTAGGCTTAATGACGATATGGCTTATTTGTTCAGATAATCCACCAGCTCTAGTTTAAGTTGTCAGCCAGAAGTAATTTTTGTGGCTTCGAAAAGGACGACAGTTATTGTGAAAGGAACTGCAGAACGTAAAATATTGTTGGCAATGCATTATGGTTCATAATAGGGCCATTTATACGAGCGAAAATAAGCCGCAGCTTAAATAAGTCGAGAACACAGCCTTTTATACGCCATTTTCACTAAATTTATTAAAATAGCCCAAAACACTCGTATAAATAGACTATAACGTAGCCTGAACACAGACCTACGTTTCGAATTGACAGGCGGCGAAACGTAGGTCTATGTTCAGGCTAATTTTACTTTGGACTTGCCTTGGTCGCGAACGAAGCGTTTATACGAGGTTTTCCCGCCTAAAATTGGCCGCGGCCAATTTAAGACGAGGCCCGAACTCTGGGCTAAGATTAGCCGGGGCTTATTTTAGTCGCAAAGAAATTGTACGTTTATACAGACGTTTGCGACTTATTTAAGCCGCGGCCTATTTAAGCCGCGGCTTATTTTCGCTCGTATAAATGGCCCTAATGTCTCAAGCATAAACGTACGTGACCAGCGCACTGCAGTACATCATTGTTCTGCAGTCGGAGTTGATGAGACGCTTGAGATCACTGAACTTTTATCAAAACTGGATGCGGTATCACAGTTCAACGAGCTTGATGTTACGCTGTCTAATATTGTGGTAGCTTGTGAGGTGGTACGTGAACTATCGTTCAGTAGTTGTCGTAGTAAGAATTCCGAGAGAATACCCTGGAAAAATGAGCAGAAATGACTTTAAAAAGGAATTGGCACTAAACTTTTAGCATGATGCATTTAAGGTTAAAGCAGGGCTAAAAAAAATTGGCCGGACGCCGGTCAATGAGAGGCCACATGTAAATATTTGATTTGACCGGTTAAGTTTAAATAACGCTGGTCAAGATGACTGGTTGAATTTTGTAGTTGATTTTCTTGCCGTTAAACCTTTTACTCAAATTCAAATTTTAAATAACACTTGCTAATTAATGGTACTCTAGTGGAATAACTTGATACGAAACACGGTCTATCATCAGTATTACATGTGATTGCACGCTTTAATTGTACTGGATCGTTGATTGACATGAGTAGTCGGAAGAAGTGACAGTTCCCGAAAATGGCGAAATGGCTAGACTTGTTCCCCGATAGAGTCCGTTTTCAGTGATTTTGTTCTCCAGTTCCTGCCGGACTAGTTTTTTTAAATTACCTCATCATGGTCTTCACTTTGAAAATGTTGTAACTGTTCTTCGATCGCCATTAACCTTCGTTTCATCTCACGTACATCTTTCTTCTCTTGTAAAACCAACTCACCAAATGCTGCAAATATAAAAGAATGATTGCGATGAAATACAATGTAAGCATAAAAATTACAATGCACGTATGTGCCTATTATAGTCAGGTCCTCACTAGCAACATATAATAAGCACAAGAAAAGCTCAAACAAAAGTCACAACCAAGAAATGCATTGAAGTGTGCGTAATAAACATCAACACAAGCACAATACTACGAGTACAAGCTATTGTTGAAGTTCAAAGAAAATTAAATTCTTTCTGGTTTTTCTCGGTAAACCTGATCGACGAAAACTTACATTTGTCATGCAGTTGCTTATGCTTATGTCGCTAGTAAATACATGAAGTAAATACAATACAGTCATGGGAGACGAAATAAGACCCATATATTTTTTTGCATAAACCTACCTTTGTATTATAGTGTTTTCATTAACTACGCTATGACAACGCTATGGTGGAATTTTCCACAAAATAGCATTATTGCTAACTTTATCGCCATGACACAATTTACGTAACTTATACTATAAGGGCCTGTTCAAACGGATGCAACATTGTTGGACCAACGTCATCCAACACTTTTCAAATAGTGCTTTGTGCTATATCAATCTCAGTTATTTTAAGGTAAAAGTTCTCAACAACAATAGATTGCCTTGGAATGTCAAGCAATACGCCAAGGAAGCGCTTTATTAACGTGCTTCAACATTGTTGCGTGTTGTTGGTCCAACAATGTTGCATCCGTTTGAACAGGCCCTAACTAAGAAACATTTAAATCAAGAAGCTATGTTGCAAGATTGTGTATTCCATATTACTACTTTATTTTGTAACATCATTATGTTAACAAATCAAATATTACTAATTTACATCAAAAATTACACTCTCTTTCTTACTTGGAGTTTCTTCTTCCGAAACAAAACTGCTATTCACACTTCTCGGAGTCTCACTCTAAAAGGAAAACAGGCGAGGTGAGAAATGGGGATTAAGATCAGGGTGACATGGGGGAGGACAAACCTTACCTGAAAGGATTGTTGGTCATGTTCGGTTTGTTCACATAACGCTGCGTACTCATCATATGGCATTAACGACTGCAGACGCCTGATTTCAACGTAAAATGATGAAAAATTCAACATATACCTTGCTTTAGCAACATTACTATAAGAGTTTAAGAGGTGAAACTTCCACTCCAATTAAAATGTTACACTTCGTCAATTGTCATACAATTCATTCACTTGTTCATTGGACTGCATGCTTTAGTCCTGGTTGGCCCGAAACATGAAGATTAAGTGATCAACTGTCAGCACCTCTCTTGACTAGGACACAAGACTCTCATAAAAACTCTCGCAACTCTTGTTTTCGTTTTCCGGGACATGACATAAAAACTCTCACTTGTCAACTCTCATTACAAGAAGATTGAGAAAAGTCTCATACAAACTCCCGCTTGTGAACTTTTATCAACTCTCATCAGACTTTTGTTCTCGTTTCAGGAGACAGAACACTCACAAATACACATCGTTAACTCCTGTTCGCTTTTGACTAAAACTTAGTAAAACGTTCACTCACAAGTCAATGTCCGCCAACTGCTTGACCTCGTCCTGGCTTGGTACGAAACCATTTCCGTATAAGACCAAAGAATCTTTATCAACAGGCTAAAGAGAAATTGTATGATTTGGGAACCGCAAAAACACAACACAACACAACTCAACACAGCACAGCACAACAGTACGCTGCAATACAATACAATACAACACAGCACAACACTACAACACCACGGAGCACAACACAACATTGACAACACAAAACAACACCATAACAGACAACACAACAGGACACACAGCACACCAAGAAATTGACAACACGATACCACAGTACAACATTGACAATACAACACAACACTGACAACACCGCACTACACCACACAGCACAACACTGACAACATCACATCACATCACATCACATCACATCACATCACATCACATCACATCACATCACATCACATCACATCACATCACATCACATCACATCACATCACATCACATCACATCACATCACATCACATCACATCACATCACATCACATCACATCACATCACATCACATCACATCACATCACATCACATCACATCACATCACATCACATCACATCACACAACACAACCCACCTCCTCCATCAGATCTCCAAGATCTGACAAGATTTCTTCTAAGCGTTTTTTCTCTTCCTCTGTCATGGCAACCACGTTACTTGCGTCAGCTGCCAGCTGAAATAGGAAAATATTGCCCACTTTTTCTCTCTTTGTTCGCTTAATCTCTTTGTTCGCTTAATCCCTTTGTTTCATTCATTCATTTCCCTATCCATCTTCTTCACTTTTACTTTCCACAACTCCAATGATTCCTTCAATCTCTTTCACTCCTCCCATCCTCCCTAAACAGCCAGTAACGCCACAGACTTGATGTAAGTTGTGGATTTTACCGGCTTACCGCAAGTTTATCATCAAGTTGCATCAAGCATGTTGGCTTCATCAAATTACATCAAGTCTGTGAAAATCAGATTTGATACGACTTGATATTTTACTCAAGTTGCTAAAGCAACTTGCATCAAGCTTGTAGATAAAAAAGTCTTGACAATTAACTTGTATGAAGCTTGTTAACAACTTGCAGCAGATTTGTTATCATCAAGCCAGAGCAAGCAATGCGAACGCATCCAGATATCGATTTGATGACTGCCAGGTAAAAAGCCGGTAGCAAACTTGCTGCAAGTTGTCCCTTTTTGGCTGCGTACAATTCCTTTATTTCTTTTTCATTTCTTATCCCTGTTATCTTCTTTCTTACTTTCTTTTTCTCTTTCGATCTACCATTCCACCTCTCTTCCTTTGTTTTTCCCTTCCCCCAGCCTTCACTTCATTTTTTCGCTAAAGGCCTATCTACACGATACGATTTGTCGCATACGATTCTTACTTGGTATATGTGCAGTAGTGAAGCCAGCCCGACAATTTGGTCATGCTATGCAAATTTAAATCATTATTATTCTTCATTTCTTTAGAAATTGATTCCTTATACAGTCTATAAACACAGAAAAATTTGCATTTGCATGACCGAATGTCGGGCTGGCTTCGCCACTGAATATGTGATCGAGTAAACACGCGTAAAAAAACGTCAGATTTCAAATTTCGCCATCAGCGAACGAGTAAAAATCTGACATCAGCGCTCGTTTCTATTCACCAAAGTAAGAATTGTATGCGACAAATCGCATCCTGTGGATAGGCCTTAACTACTTTCTTTTTTTTTCCTTCACCTTTTTACCATTTCCTATCATTCTTCCCAATGCAACAAGACAAGCTAACATACCAAAATATTTCTCTTGATAAAATCTTTCTTTTTCACTTTCCTCTCTTTCTTATTCTTCTTGCTATTCTTCTTCATTTCTTCCTCAGTAGTCTCTGAATGAACTGTTTTATGTTTGCTTCCACTTGCTCTATTTTTGTTCCCACGAGTCGAAATACCGTTATCATCGCCTCGAAAATGGACAAAACACGCTCTGGTTAGTCCAGAAGGTTAAATTGAAACAACAGAATGGCAACCATAAGTATTAAAAGACTTTAAATGGCGAAGCAATAATAAAAGACATACCTTTAATCTCACCACGAGTATCAAAGCAGCTTTCTTCCTGATGTTTCTGTCTTCGTAGTACTTCTTTTTCATCTACCAAGGGTTGTGTAGCAAACAACGGCGTGACAGGGGGAGAATCTTCTGAAACACAGTCTTCTTTGCCTTCTTAAAATGATAAACGGAATGGTTTTGAAAATAATTCCACGAGCGATGTATTTTGTGTTTAACAAAAGTCATATGTTCGTCAGGTTAAATTTAGATGCCAACCTTATGTATATTATATATGTAAAACAATACGCTACCGCTCGCTACTGATCTCTACATGAAACTACACACTGAATTGGGCCGCCTATGGTCAAACACATCAGTCCATAACTGTCTAAACCATCTTCTGTTAATCTATCTTCATACCTGTTTCATTGGGTGCCCCTAGAGCCAGCACATGCGCAGGGCCAAGGTCGACAGGTTTGCCAAGACCAGCATCGCGATTTTTTTCCAACAAGTCAAGTTCTTCCCGCCACAAACGTTCTTGCTCAAGCCGTTGTTGTTTAACTTCTTTCTCTCTCTACAAATGCAACACACAAATAGCGAAAGTTCGAATTCTACATCCTTTATATTTTGTAAAATTCAGCTCAACGGCCCAGCCTAAGTGCTAAGCATCGTGGTATTAACAAAGAAAATTGGGAATTTGCTTGTAAAAAATCATACATTAAGTTCTGTAAACTTATACCAGGTAATTATATCTTTCTATTCATTGTTTAAAGTCTTTGTCTTTTGCCAAACACAATAAGTTCTTTACCGGTCACTTTAATACCGATTCCAAGTAAATTATTGGCGTGGAAAAGCCAAGCGGTTTTTCGCTCGCTAAAACACGGTGTCAAAGCATTTATTGCTTCTTCAATACTAAGTTTAGGTCCGAATTATTCAAGATTAGTTTGCAGCGATCAGTTTATAACGTTTTACAAATTGCTAAAATGTGAAAATCTTACCCGAATAGTGCTACCTCATTGCTACGAACTGTTTTAAACTGAAATTACCTTGACTTTTTCACTCAGTATATTATCGAGTTTCTTAATCCGCTCCATTCCTTTGCGTATTTTTGGATCGTGAGCGTCGCTCTCACAACTTCCCGTTGTTGAACTGCATTCACCTTCTCCTTGATCAGGATTTTCATCTTGGATGCTTAAATCGGAGAGGCTGCATGGCTCCTCATTATTAACTACCAAGATCCCTATTGAGAAAATTCACTAGCTCAGTAGATAAGGTGGGGCTAAATTCTATTTAATAGTCTGAGTCGGTATAAATTTGGATGCCACTACTACCGAACACTTACAATAAGTGTGTCCCAAAAATGTCTCTCTACCAGAAATTCAAATATAATCCCTACCCATTCTTAAGGATTTTTTCGAAGTCAATTATTCTGGATATAATATTGCAAGCATCACTGTCATTTACAGAGGCCTGCCTGACACTGCCAACTTTTTGTTTCAACATTCATTGCTTTTAACTGTATTTCCGTTAACCTGAAATGCTACTTTGTCAGTTTCACATTTTCTCTAGGAAACAATATAGACTCGAGTGATGATGTCGTTTATTCCACAATTTTCACCTTGTTGGAGTATAAGGAGCAAAGCATGTGGTACAACATCAGATCAGCCCCAACATAACCCAAATAAAGTGAGTGAAATATTCTAGTCAACAAATTTACCAAATTAAGACCACGAAGACCTACCACTTGATTGTTCCGTGTTAACTGGAAAGGTGGTAGCCCCATTAGCGTAAGATGCTTCATCAAAGAATGATGAAATGTTGCTAACATCACTATCGACATGTTCAGCCAATGCATGCAAGCACACTTGATCTGTCAAAACATCTTCTTTGTCGGAGCTTACATCTTCAGTTACATCCGTTATAACAACATCTTCCTCAACCTAACACAATGTTGAGCAAATCAAAGTCCATTAAAAGCAGTAACATTCTTAAAACTATATGCAGAAACAAAAATATTTTTCACATGTAACAAGGACCAAACCTCAAAGCGTGTGGACCAGCCTAAAGATGGCTCTAAAAATAAAATACAATAAAATCTTGTCAAATAAATTATATTTTTATTGATTATATTACACAGCAAATCTATCAAGTGTAGAGCCTAGACTCCACACAAACCCGGCAGAAACACACCAATTTGTTTCTATTTAAAGTGTATAAGGCACAACAACTTCTGTAGCCTAGGTAGAAAATGTATGATAAGATAACTTGCTCTCAAGTTTTACATCTACTTTTTTAAACCTGAAATATTTCAATTTGTTTGAAACATTCCAAAGAATGTGATGTCACAATGCATAATGAGCACTTGCAAACACTCGGAAGCATATGCTCACTGGCACAAACTTAGTTTTTCCTTTGGGACTAACTAATTCGGAGTTGCGAAAAAAATTTTACATGATGTTGATGCAATACGGAAAGATGATGAATGAACACAAATACGACAGAGGAAGCAAAACACAAATACCACAGAGGAAGCAAAACACAAATACCACAGAGGAAGCAAGTGGATAGCATATGGGTGAAATGAGGCAGACTCTAGAACGCCACTATGACACGTGCTCAAGGCTTCAAACTAAGTTTTTTTATATAAGACATATAGAATCATTTTTGCAAAGTTTCAAGTGATTTCATCAATCTTTGCAAATTTTCAAAAATCCAGGCAGAGATAACAAAGTACCAGAAAGTTAAAACCAGGGGCCAGTTGCTCAAAAGCCGGTTAGCTTAACCCTGGGTTAACGTAGAATTTATTTCAAAACTTTCTGGCAGATTGTTCATAAGCTTAAAATATTTCTTAAGAAATCATGTCTAGATCAATGGTAGTTTTGCTTCCTAAAGTTTGGAAAGGAATGGAGGCGTAGAAATAAAGAAACTAAAAAAGTAGTTTAATTAAACTTAAACCCAGGACTAGTGCTAACCCAGCTTTGAACAACAGGCCCACGTGTATACACTTGCAAACTCTCTGAAGTATAAGTTCACTGGCACAAACTTAGTTTTTTTATCAGGAGTAGCTGGTTTGGTGATGTGA
The DNA here is from genome assembly GCA_963855995.1 of Muricea muricata. Lineage (NCBI taxonomy): Eukaryota > Metazoa > Cnidaria > Anthozoa > Malacalcyonacea > Plexauridae > Muricea > Muricea muricata. The sequence goes on along the minus strand of OY979723.1, from coordinate 10,217,032 downwards.
GTAAAATTTGACATGATATTGATGCAATATGGAAAGATGATGAATGAAAACAGATATCATAGAGGAAGGCGGTGGATAGCATATGGGTGAAATGACGCAGACTCAAGAACCCCACTATCGCATGTGCTCAAGGCTCTAAACTAAGTCTTTTCATACAAGAAGACACATAGAATCATTTCACAAAGTTTCAAGTGATTTGATCAAACTTTGCAAATTTTCAAAAATTCAGGTAAATATAACAAACTGCCGCAAACTTAAAACAAGGTGTCAGCAGTTGCAACTCCTTGATGTATATGTCCACTGGCACAAACTTAGTTTTTCCATCAGGACCAACTTCTTCCGTGATGCGGGTAAAATTTTACATGATATTGATGCAAAATGGAAAGATGATCGATGATAACAGATACCACAAAGAGCCCAGTGCGTAGCATTTGCGTGAAATGAGGTACTCTAGAAATATTTTTTCACAAACAATGCGTCAACTGGTCATTACCACCAAGTCTCAATGAATTCCATCACAAATTGCACTTTTTCAAAATTTCAGGTACAATTCTGGAACAATTAACAAAAAGGAAAAAAGTTACAACAAGAGGTATCTTCCACTAAGGTTATCCAAATATAACGAGACAAGTCCAAAGTTAGTTTATACTTAAGAGACCAGTGGTACAGTGATGTAAGAGGTATCTCCCAATAAGCTTTTCCAAAAACAACAAGACAAGCCCAAAGTTAGTTTATACCAAAGAGACCAGCGATACAGTGATGCGTGGAAAAATTCAACTGATTTCGATGCAAAATGCAAAGGTTCTGAATCAAGACATGTAGCACATAGAAAGAGCCATTGGGAGGAAAATGGGTAAAATAATGGGCAAGTTGAAACACAACTATAATGCATTTCCAGAACTCCGAACTAAGTTTTTTCAAAAACAATGCATCATTTGGTCATTTTCACCAAGTTTCAATGAATTCCGTCACAAATTGCACACTTTTGAAATTTCAGGTACAATTCTTGAACAATTAACAATGAAGAAAAAAGTTACAACAAGAGGTATCTCCTAATAAGCTTTTCCAAACATAACGAGACAAGTCCAAAGTTAGTTTATACCAAAGACACAAGTGCTACAGCGATGCGTGCAAAAATTCAACTGATTTCGATGCAAAAGGTTCTGAATCAAGACATGTAGCACATAGAAAGAGCCATTGGTAGGCCAATGGGCAAAAATCATGGCGAAGCTGAAACATAACTATAATGCATTTCCAGAACTCCGAACTAAGTTTTTTCACAAACAATGCGCCATTGGGTCATTTTCACCAAGTTTCAATGAATTCCGTCACAAATTGCACACTTTTGAAATTTCAGGTACAATTCTTGAACAATTAACAATGAAGAAAAAAGTTCCAGCAAGAGGTATCGCCTAATAAGCTTGTCCAAAGATAACAAGACAAGTTCAATACTAGTTTATACCAAAGACACCAGTGGTACAGTGATGCGTGCTAAAATTCAACTGATTTCGATGCAAAATGCAAAGGTTCTGAATAAAGACATGTAGCACATAAAAAGAGCCATTGGGAGGCCAAATGGGTAAAATCATGGGCAAGCTGAAACATAACTATAATGCATTTCCAGAACTCCGACATGACCTAGTTTTTCACCTAGCTTCGCCACTAGATTCAGGTAAAATTGATGCAATATGGAAAGATAACGAGTGAAAACAGATACCACAGAAGAAGCCAGTGGAGAGCATATGGGTGAAATGACGCAGACTCTAGAGCGACGCTATGGTATGTGCTGAAGCCTCCAACCCAAGTTTTTTCATATAAGAAGACGGATTGAATCATTTTTGCAAAGTTTTAAGTGATTTCATCAAACATTGCAAATTTTCAAAAATTCAGGCAGAGATAACAAAGTGCCAGAAAGTTAAAACCAAGCGTCAACACTTGCAAACTCTCTGAAGTATAAGTTCACTGGCACAAACTTAGCTTTTCCATCAGGACTAGCTGGTTCGGTGATGCGGGTAAAATTTTACATGATATTGATGCAATATAGAAAGATGATGAATGAACACGAGAATATTCGAGAACTTAAGGTGTAGATTACAATGAAGTACTTTCTCCGGTTGTGCGAAACACTTAAAATATCTTAGAATATATTAGCATAATTAGAAACGATCAACTATCACGTGATTCGACACAGGTTATTAGTATTGAGAGGTTAATGCTATATTGTCATTGCTGGTATATAAAAGCACAACAATATGGAGATTAAATGCAAGTCAGAGTACATCGTGATCGTTCGAAGATTTCAACATTTCAACTTGGACAAATTGATTTAGCAATGTGTGTAAAATTTTACAAGATATTGATGTAATCTGGGGACAATGAACACAGCTACCACAGACAAAGCTAGTGGAAAATTAATTTGGGTCATTCCATAAATGATCGATAGGTCAGCTACAAAGGACATTTCCGTGGTTGAGAGAGGGGGGGGGGGGTCGTGTAAAGAGTGTCTTGTCTTAAATTTGTACAGGATGTTACGAGATTGGGAGAGGTATTTATCATTTTCCTCTGGGGGATCTTTTGTGGAACAAGCCATCTGAGTATCTCAAGTTAGAATGAAATTAGAAGATTACAGTTTTAGGAGATCTTTCCAACTAGGAAAAAATTTCATGTCATATATAATACAGTTTAGAATCCTACCTTCAGGTGGTAAAATATCCAAAGAGTGCTGAACGGAACTGGAAACTGATGTCTAAATCAAGATAATGTGAAAGTGTAATCAAATTTTGGAATAGGCTGGACATATGAGTTACAACGATAAGGGTGGGTCTGTGGAACCATAGCTTTGTAAAATTTATTTTAAAGAAATCGACGAGCAATTGAGCAAAATTCAAAAGAAAACCAGGTTCAATTAATAGCTTTATATACTGATACAGAATCACCCTGATTTGCATGTTTCAAACGATTTAATTTTTAAACACAATTTTATTGAACAGCTATATTCCAGTGCATTTTAGAAGTACAATTTACCAAATTTCAATCAATCAATCAATCAAAAACTTTATCTAAGCACGGTAAATCTTCAGTATGATACCACATTACATTTACAATAACAATTAACTAACATATATAACTACTTATACTTTAAGACTGAATATAAAAAGAAAATGTACATTTACAATATACTGTATGCTACATTTACAAGACTATACTGATTGCCGCAGGAGTCCGTTTCATACAGAAAATAGTGTGTCAATTTCTCTTTTGAATTGACTAAGAGAGCATACTGCTCGTACACTTTAAGGCAACTCATTCCACAACATTGCGCCACTGTAACTAAAACTTCGTTTGCCGTAGTTAGTTCGAGGTTTTGGCACATACAAACTGTGTTCGGAGTTTCTCAAATTGTATCCGGTGCTGCGGGATTTAAACAAATCATGCAGATAAGTGGGAGTTAATTCGTTAATTGTTTTAAACATTAGTATAGCTTTAAGCTTTTTCCCACGTATTGAAAAGTTGTCCCAGCCAAGTCTACTAAAAAGATCGCTCGTATTAGCATGATATCGAGATTCAGTGATGATCCTCGCTGCCCTATTTTGCAATTTGTTATCTAATGTGATATTTAAACCGTCCCAAACTGAACTACAATAATCAAAATATGGTTGAATTAATGCTCCGTAATTTTTTTAGGGCAGTATTTGTATCTATAAATTGGCGTACCCGTTTAAGAGCTCCAATAGCTGATGCTATCTTTTTAAAAATATTTTCGACATGTCGTGCCTATGTAAGATGCTCATCGATTTGTAATCCTAAGAATTTTGTGTCGTTAACTTTTTTTATAGCTACTCCGTCTATCTCTATGTTTATATGCTCATTGCTGTGCACAAGTAATCGTTGACGAGATCCGATTATCATAAGTTCCGTTTTAGCAATGTTTAGACTAGGCCTATTCGTCACTAGCCAGTGATGGAGATTTTTCAGTTCGGAGTTAATTAATAGCTCAAGCTCCATAACAGAATTTGCTGCGATGCTAATATTAGTATCATCAGCAAACATTCTTGGGGAAGCTCTGTTGAGACAATTGGGCAGATCATTAAAAACAATAAAGGTCCCAAGTTACTACCTTGTGGTACCCCACAGGTTATCGAGAGAGCTTCTGATAACTCATCATTAACACAACATCTTTTGCTGCGATTGCTTAGGTATGATTCAAAAAATTTAATACCGTTTTGATCAACACCATAAATTTGTAACTTCCGTAGAAGAATGGCGTGATCAATAGTATCAAATGCCTTTTTAAGATCGATAAAAATTACTCCGTTAAGAAGGCCATTATCTATATTGATTGACCAATTGCCCACGGCTTCGATTAGTGCTGTTAGTGAACTATGCAATGTTCGAAAACCAGATTGAGGGGACGCAGATATTAAATTGTTGTTGTTCAGATGCTCATATATCTGCTCAAATATCAACTTTTCAAAAATCTTTGCAACTACTGAGATAACAGATATTGGCCGATAGCCGGTTTTTTACCAGCTTTCTTAAAGATTGGAGTAACTTTCGCTAGCTTCCAATCTGTTGGGAATATGCTTGTGCTTATAATCTTATTAAATATTTGAGTTAGCGTTAACAACTATTCCAGCTGCAATTTTTAAAAGTTTGCAGGGCCTGCAGCTTTCCTTTCGTTAATATCTTTTAGTTTTTTATAAACTGCACTCAGGGTAGGCAATTTCACTGAAAATGTGGTTTTAGCTGGCACAAAATATGCGTCAGGCTCTACGGAAGATGGTGGTATTTCAGATGCTAAATTTTCACCCACACTGGCAAAGTGAGAATTAAATGTTTCGGCTATATCCTTTGGTGTATCTGTAGTTTCATCACCCATTTTGATATTGGATATAGTTTTGTGATTAAAAGCATTACGAGAATTTAATTCATTTATAAGTTTCCAAGTTGACTTTGGGTTTTTCTTATTAGCCTCGAGATTATCGGTAAAATATTGACTTTTTCCTCTTTTTATTTGATTATTCGTGCGATTTCGTGAGCTTTTATATTGTTGCCAAATTAATGGGTCACCAGTCTGTTTAGCTTTCTTTTTTAGGGAATCTCTCTTACGCATACTTTGTTTTAATTGGCTAGTGATCCATGGAGATTTCTTTTTCCTAACTTTTTTTGTTCTGAGTGGCCCATGCTTGTCGGTGCAATTAATTAACATATTCTTCCATTTTGCCCACATTTCATTGGGGTCATTGCTTAGATTCACGTCTGACCATCGCTGCTGTTCTGAGTCTCTTAAAAGATTTTCATTCATTTTATTTCTTCATTGTTCTTCAAGATTTTACAAAAGCTTAAAATATTTTGTCTAACGTTTCGGTATCTTTTACAGAAACCATTTTCAAAGACTTAAAAATTTATCGCTAATGTTCAACTTGCATCAACTTGAAAATGGTTTCTGTGCAAGATACCGAGACGTTAGACAAAATATTTTAAAATTTTGTAAAATCTGGAGGAACAATAAAGAAATTTTTTCCTGTTTCTGATTTCAATTAACGTGAGCCTGTTTGCTTGGCGTGGACTGTGTGTGAAGAACCTGTGTGAAGATAACTAGTTGAAAGCTTATTTGCAGTCTTGCCAGATCCTTACATGTCTACCTCTTCAAGCAGAGGACTTAAAGGTACATCCAGTACTAGTGTCGAAACTGTCTACAATGGCATTGTGGGGCAGCAGAATTGGAAAATGGTGCCCGCTGTTTCCTTTCCGAAATTTGGTAGTAATTTGTTGTTCTCATATGAATCTTAATCCAAGCCCTAATCCAAGCCCTAACCCAAACCCTAATCCTAACCAGTGTCTTATTTGTCATGTTTTAACTTTGATGGATTGAAGACTAGATTAGATTAAGGGCTTGGATTAAAATTTAATTTTGCACACTGAAAACACAGAATTATTACCTGAAATTCTGCCTAGCAACCATTGGAGACAGTTTTAGCAGCAGCCTTTGCCCTTTTTATGAACTATGAAAATGCTAATTCTGGACAGAAAATGCATGAAAATAGGAAGTAACGTTCTGGTTGTGTACCAGTGGCATAACTAGGAATTTTTGGCAGGGATGGGGGGGGCAAGACTTGAGATTCTCCGACAAATGGGCGTGGTCATAAGGGCGTGGCCACGTAGAAAAATGCTAATTCTGGACAGAAAATGCATGAAAATAGGAGGTGACTTTCTGGTTATGTACAATTCTGTGGTAGTGTAAGAGAAATTTCTGACACTTACCATAGATGATCGACTACAGGATCTTTTGCTTGTTGAAGCAGGTCTACTTATGGACTCCAAGCTAGGCAGAAACGTACAAAGTTCTCAAACATTTTGTTATTTCTGTCTTTAGAATTAAAGCCCATTTGAACAGGCCAAATATCAATTGAATTTCAAACCAAATTAGGGCATAATGTCAAATGCAAGACACACAGAAACGTTCTACATATATACCTTCCTTCTGAGACTATTTCCATGTCAACTACTTGGCCTATAAAATGCTAAACCATTACACCCTTCGTGTTGTCAAGGACATCCAGGTCGCCATGATTTTAAAAATGTTTTGCTTTCGCGGTACCGTGTTTTCGAGGTCTGGGAATGATACTTCACAGCAAACCCAAGTCCTTTACTGCAAGAATTGTTCATATCATTTGGGGGAAGGGGGCCCATCTTTTCTGCGGTTTGAAAGGGGGTAGGGCAAGGTACGCGGCTAATAGAGGCCGGGAGTAATGAACTAATGATTTCTTTTTCAAAAGAAGGTGTACCAGAGAATAATATACAGTAATTTGAAAGGATTATTTGTGGCGCTCACGTTGCTAGAACTCTGACTTTTAAAAGTACGGCGACAAGGGCGACCGCATGTCTTTAAACTCGTATCGGGTGTTGGGTTTTAGGGTTTTACTAGCAGATAAACAACTATGGCCGATGACAACGCTCAAGTTTTGGACAAGAACGTGAACAAAAGTGACACAAATGTGGATGATAAGGGAGACAGCAATGCTGTGGGTGTTAATGAAGACCACTGGCAAGCATATAGAGAGACAATCCGCGAGAGAAATCGGTACATGTTTAATAATTCCCTTATGAGTGATATACATTTCTCGGTCGGGATGAGCGACGAAACAGACGAAACGCGGAAACAGACTGTCCCTGCGCATAAATATGTTCTTGGAATCAGCAGTCCGGTGTTTTATGCGATGTTTTACGGCAGTCTGGCAGAAACCGAGGACACTGTTGAAATTCCGGACAGTAATTATGAAAGTTTCGTAGAATTTCTGAGGTTTTTGTACTGCGATGAAGCGGAGTTAACTGTTGATATAGTGATGGGCGTGAGTTATTTGGCAAAGAAATACATTGTTCCGGCTTTGGAAAAGAGGTGCCGAACGTTCATAGAAGAAGGCGTTGACGCTAGCAATGTTTTTAAGGTTCTTTCCTACGCCAGACAGTACAAAGATGAGGTTGTTGAAAAAATTTGTTGGGAATTCCTAGACGGTGAAACAGTTGAGGCTGTCAAATCTGAGAATTTTTCCCAGATTGATAAAGCTGCAATCTGTGAATTTTTAACAAGGGATACGCTTCATGCAAAAGAGATTGAGTTGTTCTTGGCTGTTAAAAAGTGGGCCGAGGCACAGAACTCTGGAGGAGATCAGGAGCCATCTAGTGATGAACCCTCTAGTGATGAACCCTCTTTACGTGGTGTCAGTGACGTTGTTAATCTAATTCGTTATCCATTGATGTCACAACGTGAGTTTGCAGAACATGTGGTAAAGTCAGGATTACTGCGTCACGAGGATGTTATTAATATGTTTCTCAAATTTAATGATACTCTTGAGGATGACACAGTCTTACCATTTTCCCAAGTGCCTAGACGAGGTTATTACCGATGCTCCCTCTGGCAGCATGTTTACGACACTGTTGATATCGAAACCTGGGATGACGAAACAAGCCGAATGCCCAATGCTCTAACATTCTCATCTAACTCTAACATTCTGTTGTGTGGAGTCAGTCTATATGGCAGTGACAATAATGATGACTCATACACATTTCAAGTCTATGTCTCTGATGAAGATGACACAGTGTTACTTCAAAGTGAAGGGTCGTTTAGTTGTTACAGTCAATGTTTAGCTTATGATGTGATCTTTAACAAGCCAGTTAAAGTGCACAAGAATGTGTGGTATACTATACAGGCAACTGTGATAGGGCCAAGGGGTGTGTATGGTTGTCAGTCAGTTGCCCAGGCAACAGGGCTCAACTTGGACACAGACGAGATCACATGTGGTCCAGTGAGGTTTCTTTTCAAAGATTTAAGGAGCAGACTGGGAAGTAGACAGATGCATACATACAACCATTTCTCTGGTTTGTTATACTTCTTGCGATAAATTGGTAAATAATATTGAAGTCAATAACCATGACAACCAATCAATCATGACTGCATGATCAATAACAATAATTACCATAATCAATTGCAATGATTATCATAACTAACTATATTGATGACGTAGTAATTTCATAGTCAAATAGCTGTTGAGAACAAATAATGTGTTATGTTGTAGTTTGTAAAAATTAAGTAAATATTTAATAAATAAAATGAATTACATTGTATTAATGTCAGCGTCAATCTAGTTCACCTGTGGTCATGCAATCACTTCACCCCAACCGGTCAAAATCAAGGTTATCTAACTCCATATTTTATCTTCAAAGCCTGGAGTTCATTGTCTGTAAATGTTTTTTCATTCTCTGGCATTTTCTTCATGTAGTTGAATAGGTCATTTATCACTTGAAAAATTAAATCAAACTTTTTAACAGGTTTTACAGTTATGCAGAAAATAGCAATGTTATCTACACATGTAGTCTCAAATATTGAACTAACAAATTAAAAAAAAATGATATGCATGGGATAACATAAGATTTTTACCTGATTTTTCTTTTCCTGACAAAAACATCAATACCATTGAAAAACGTTTTACTTGTGAAATGTACTTCAATTCATTAAAGACAGGCTGACCATCTCTTAAAGTGAATAAAATGAACCATATATGTTATGAAAAGCTACAGAGCTTCCCCATCGATAAGTAAAACTGTCGGACAAATAGGGGAGACTGGGCTAAGCTCATCATTTAAAAAATTTCAGATTCATTTCAGGAAATCATGAATTGTGCACAAGTTAATTAATTTATACCTTACATAAAAATCACGAAGGATTGAGAAGATTTTCACCAGAAACGATGACTCAACTGATTCACCCATAACCTTTGGAAGCTGTTCAGGCGATAACATCTATAAAAATTACCAATACCTGGATGACAGACAACAAGGCTGGATTTGTGTAAAAATGCTAGAAGAGGCAAGGAACATTTGCAGGGAGGTACAGCAGTTTGGGTCACACATTTTGCCATACACAGCAAAAAATGCATGGCTTGTTACCTGGCAGTCATCAATCTAATATCAGGATGTGTTCACATTGCTTGGCCTGGCTTGACAAGAACATGTTTGCTGCAAGTTGTCAACTGGCTTGATGCAAGTTATTAGTCGTCAAGAATTTAAATTCACAAGCTTGATGCAAGCTGTTTGAATCAACAACCTATGTACAACAATTCTGCAAATATCAAGTTGGATCAAGCCTGATTTTCACAGACCTAGTACAACTTGATAATGACAACAGGCTTAATGTACCTTGATTTAAAACTGGCATTAAGTTAGTAAAAAGGCAAAACCAAGTGTTTTTTTTAATAAACATTAAGATGTTTTGAAATGCCAGGAGGTCCTCCTTATAAGTGCTTGAACACACGTCTCAAAGTGAACTAGTATTTTGCAAGAAAATCAGGGAAAAAGCAGGCCTAATTCTTTGTAATTTCTTCTGCCGATTTCCAAACGTTCTCCATGGTGTTGATTTGCTTTGTACTTGCTTCATGAATTATTTATCAGTTTGAGAAATATGTGGTAGCAACTTCAGCAACATAGGCGTACAAGGCGGGGGGGGGGGGGGCTGGCACCCCCAATTTTTCGCGATCAAGGAAAGTTGGGCAATTTGTGCTCGAAAAGTCGGGCAATTTAGGTCGGGCTCAATTACAAAAATAGCCTAGAGTGCGATTACAGACAAAACAATAACTGTTGAAACCTGTTTCACATTCAGGCAAACCAACTTTGAATCGAATTTATAATACAATATTAATTTATCAAAAAAGTTGTTGGATGTGTATTAATAGATTAAATATAGATTAAACGATATTTTGATTCATTTTTGACCCGTCGGGCAACTTTAGGATGCGTCGGGAAAAAATGTGTCAGCCCCCCCAATTTTTTTTGACTGGTATGTCTATGTTCAGCTAAGAATAATCACTGTTGGACATTAAGAACCACATACCTTCATGTAACTGTAGAGTAGTTCTGGATTCTTTTCTAAACGTTTCCAAGTAGATTGAAATTGAATTGAAGACGAGGGAGGTATTAGATCACAAGCTGTTATATTGTCAGAACTTGAGATGGTATGCGCAGTAGTTGAAGGACCATCTTTTGGTGTATGTTCTGAAGAGTTACCACTTTCATGTTGGCTAGGCTTATCAGCATTGTGTTCATCTGTGCTTACAGGTTTTGTCAAATGGTTGTGATCTTCGGCAGTGTTACTATATTGTGTGTTTTCACCAATTGTTTTCACTGGTATGGAAGTCATGTGATTCGTGGGTGCCTGGCTGGGTAAACTCAAATGATTTAATGTTTGAATTAGGTCAGTTTTGTCCTCTAAAGAAATATTTTGGTTGCCTTTGTCAACACAATATTCATCTTCTTCTTCACTGCTG